>JAXIVJ010006410.1:52500-67048 GCA_036785665.1 Chirona hameri | reverse complement strand
GATCCAGAGTGTGCCGGCTGTGAGTCGACGGCAGAGGGGACGGCCTGTGACGCACCTGCCTGAGATCGACTATCGACGAAAGTTTCACCGTGATTCGTATCGTGCACAGACGCGGGCGAAAATCAACCGACAACGACCAAAAAAAAAACAGCGGACAAAGACACGACAAACCTCGACAAAGGCTCATAATGTTAACTACGTGTATGCTTTGTGCTGAGAAATGTAGGAAGGTGAATGGCAAGATTGTAATCATTGCAATGGCTAGTTGACTATGCGGACAAAGAGGCTAGCCTAGCTATGCTGCGTGTATCAAATCAGATGCAGCTGTCCCCATTATGCCGTCATAAAACGGCACAATTCTGGGGACGCAACGTTCACTAATGACTTACAGCATACCCACTCAGAACAATCAGCGAGCTTGTGTGGATTTCAGCTTTAATGCCCCACTCAATGCGGTCCTTGTGTGAGTAAGTGGGCACCACTTGCCAGCAACCCCGGGTACAGGGTACATTGGATTTCTGTGTCGTAAGGACGACTCAGCATTATTTAGTATAGCTCCGATGCGCCGTACGTCGCATGTGCGCCATGTCTAACTCCGGCAGCATGTGATGCGCCGCCTTTGTTTTCTGCTCCGTGTCGGTGACGATCTGTTTTGCCACGGGCTCCTCTCTGCACGAGCAGACCGCTTGGCAGCAGCGGTGTCGACCCGTCTCCAAAAATAACACCCACCCACTGCCTTGCCGACCTCCCGTGGGCCAGATCGTCCGACTGGACCGGCGAACCACGGTCCGAAAGGAGCGATGTACAGTCCAAACGTCGCGACCGACGCGTCGGTCGCGTTCCACCAGCACCGCGACCCGTCGCGACGGGTTGCGATGCTGGTGAAAGCTATCGGGAAATCGCTCGGCCGGCTAGCGTCTGTTCCAAAACTGGATTCGGCTCTGTGCATCACATTGTGAATGAATAGCTTGTTTTGTACGCAGTGGTGCGTGTTGTGTTTGTTTTCTGCTCCGATTCAGTACTGGTTCCTTTGTCCCTCGGGGTTTTGTCGTGAGGGTCTGCACTAGACTGAGCCGAGATTTGGTTCTATTGTGGGCTGGATATCAGGTGCATCTTCAGAAGTGCGTTTTCGAGAACAATGCGATTTCACGAGCGTCCGCACCACAGCTGTGCGAAAACAGCACACCCGGGCTGAAAAGCATCGCTTATCCGCAAACTGTAGGGTGGGAACGGCGACTGAAATCCGAACCGACGGATCCTGGACCCGATCCGATGATTCGGTATCCGAAGTGGTGTGCACCCAGGGTCCGTCTATACGGGGATCGATCCTGAAGCCAGCCTCAAGAGCGAAAACCACGGGACTAACAGAACCTGGCAATATCTACCGTGTCTACCGTTACAGGCGTAGAACATCGATTCGTCATGGTATTGCTGATAACGGATATAAGTGCCAGCCGGGAACCATCTGGTTTTCTCAGAAAACTCCACTCCATTTAGCACTCTCGTCAGTTAAAATGAATTGCTCGTTCTCCGAACTAGATATATATCAGCCAAGTGCCAATGAGACCGTGTCAGTGATGTACCTTTCAAATCATATTTTTAGACGGAAACTATTCATTTAAGTTATGATATGATCTATTAGCGAGTCCGGCGCCAGTGCCGGTACCGCACATGTGTTATTTTCCTCCGAGGTGATAGTTACACGTCGTTGCGCGCACGCCTCAAAAGAACACGGCTGGCATCTCTGTCATCTCTGCCGGCGCACCATGCAGTCATTACATTATATCCTACATCATAAACAACACCTCACACATATCACGTGTGTGATGTGTGCATCTTTCCGCTCGGATGTCTGCCGGAAACGTGGCCGCCTCAGTCGCGCGGCCATCGTACATGGTGTGTGATGAATCCGATCCGGCGCACGATGGCGATAGCGCACGATCCGGAAGGCACGAAAGGGTCCGAAAGGGACGCGAACGACTGATGAGTTGATAGCGTTTCGTACCCGAACGACGGATGAGTTGATAGCGAGGGAGTGACGCCTCTATGAATTATCATGACGCGTAGCGCAAACCCAGTGGTGTAAAAATCCGCGTCTGAGTCGTCGACGCCGATGGGCCTATTTGGCGTCAGTGTGCTGACTCATGGGACGTCCGTCGATGTCACCTGAGTGTCACCTGGTTCGTGTCACCGGATCCTCTCACAACAAAGCGTCATCGACCACAGTCGTGCTGGTGCGACGCGACAGAGACAAGCCACCAAACGGGACGTGTTCGCTGTTCGCGAGTTTCGGGCGCCGCTGGGAATCGGGAAAGCCCTTGGCATCTGTCGGTACGCTCCACCGCCGCTTTGTTAGACGCGCCACGCACTGAGCACTGCGGCGAACTTAGTGCAGCGAGGATAACTTAGCGCAGTGAGGCTAACTTAGCGCAGCGAGGATAACTTAGCGCAGCGAGGCTAACTTGGTACAGCTCGGTGAACTTGGCGCAGCGCGACGAACTTGGCGCAGCGCGCGGAACTTGGGGCAGGCTGCGGTCCGTTCGCGGGAGACGGCTTGGTCAGGGTCAGGGATTAGCTGGTAGACACCGTGGCGCCGACCCGCCGGCGAGTGCACTGCTGCAGCGCAGACCGGCTCACTGCAGGACCTGCCGACATGACTGTGGAATCTGGTCCACTGCCGAAATAGTGAGGCCGGGTGGTTCCAGGAAGATGGTTCCACGCAATGACTCCTATGTCTTGGGGAATGGATTTCGAGTTGGTTATGCGTTGAGCGGAGCATTACCACAGATTTTGAAGGCGTTGGCGTGACGCATTCTTTCAAATACGAGTCACACCGTTACAGGTGTAGAACATCGATTCGTCATGGTATTGCTGATAACGGATATAAGTGCCAGCCGGGAACCATCTGGTTTTCTCAGAAAACTCCACTCCATTCGGCACTCTCGTCAGTTAAAATGAATTGCTCGTTCTCCGAACTAGATATATATCAGCCAAGTGCCAATGAGACGTATCAGTGAGGCTCAAGGCGATGTGTTTGCCAGCACAAGATAGCACTATTGACCTAGTACATTATTTGCCGAGCTCTCAGGCACATATGCCATTTGATCACCTTGTCGGTTAGTGCCAATATTGACTAACTGTCGCTGTAGTCAATAGGGAAATCCTCTTGAATGCCCGGGCACTCCAAAGTTAAGCATCCTCTGCAGACCTGTGCTGAGCTGTCAGATGCCAACGTGACCTCTCAGAAGAGATATGGTCGGACTTTGCTCGCGGGCCATGCAGTGCATACATTGCACACGTCGCTCAAACAAGTCACAGTTGGCACACGTCACTTAACGAAATCGTACATGCCGGACTATGAGAGTCAATTGAAGCTCGTCCATGTTCCGTGGTCTGACTGACCAATAATGGTCGTGTACGTCGTACCGTGTCCGCTGTGGTACAGGTCATCGTAAGCCCAGTGCATGATGACTCAAAGGACCAGGGTACGGAAAAGGTCACGGCTCCTTGTATGACTTAGAATGACGTCCATAACCGCTGCGCGCCTGGTTAGCCTAAGTAATTTCTTATGTTGACACGATTATTAACCGCCCTCAGCCTCAGCATTTCGGCGTAGAAGTTTAAACAGCTTTGTGCACGATGATTAAAACTCATCAAATTTACAACAAATCCGAACTTGTATTGTGTCTGTTATCTGTAATGCCACGATAAGGAAATCTTCACATTTAAGCTAAATCCCCTTGTTCCATTCATGCTCACATCTCGGTACATCATCATTGCTTCCAGTTACGCGACTTAACACATTTGATAATTAAATCAGGCTGGTGCTGCGGCGCCAGACATGTCTACATCGGTACATCATTGATCAAGAGAGATGTCACGAACTGATCTACCCATTTTATGCAGCATGCACATGATCAATATCAGCGTAACTGTTAGCAAAAACTTGCAACCCTCCTGGCTCAGTGAGTCAAGACTATCTAAATGTGTTTATATCTACCCGTCGGTTTTTCTATCTTAATGTCTATTTCTTCTCTCAATGTATATATTGATCACCCTTTCTCCGTCCATGCTCCCCCTCCCTCGCTTCAACTCCCGACATCTATCTCTACGCTAACAAGATTTATTGGAATTACCATACAACTTTTGTCGGTCCGTCTGGGAGTCTACGTGCGTCATGGCTCTCACGAGAACTGTCAGTCATCCATCAAGCCATGATCATATTTTATTCACATCAGATTTCCGCCCAGCCGGCCTCTCTGACGTCAAATGACGAATGTCATTCGAGTCCTATGAGGAAGAATTCATGTCGCCGCGACATGACACCAGACTTAGTTTCCCAGAGATTCGTCCTGCATACCAAAGGGACACGGTCGCTTGCATAACAGCGTTGCTATACAGGAACTACATACAATATGTGCAGCAAGTTCGATATTCGAGCGGTACATGTTCATTGAATGGAAGGCGCCTTTCCAGCCTCAACTCAGGTCTCAACCGAATATGATGCTTTGTGAGAAATATTCATTGCGTTTTGCAACATGGTAATGAAATTGTTCGCTCGACATGTTTCCTTTGTGACCTGAATTTAGCCAGCCTCAACTCAAGTCTCGATCGAACACGATGCCTTGTGAGAAATATCCATCGCACTTTGCAGCATTGTATAGGTACGGAACTTTTTGCTTGACATTTTTCACCTTGTAAACAAGTTTAAGAAAATGTGCAGTGTGCAGTGTGCAGTGTGGGAAATGAATAGCAATGATGTCACCGACCTACAACGCACAAAGCAATTATCCAGTGAGATCTGGAAACTAAAAAACTTCCTTGAACTGAGAACCAGTTCCATGCCAGAACCACTCATTCATTAACACAGACATGAACAGCGGTAACATTTATTCGCTGATTGTAGCATAAGAGTCAGAAACCGTACATAGCATGTTTTACAGGTCGACGACCGGTCGCCAGCGTCCCATGGACCCAAAGAACCCACGTCACGGACTCTCTGCCGCTGTTCTTTGTGTTGGCTTGCGCGGCCGACACACAGATCACCGCCTGGTGCAGCCGCAGGGAAGCCTGGTGCAGCCGCAGGGAAACGTTAAAAAAATCACCGCCGCCGGCAGGATCAGACGCTGTTGTCTGTTTTCTCCTGCTGAATGTTCCTGCGTCACTGCTGATCCCCAGCGCAGCTGCAGGTGCACTTCCCAGGGAACTGAGTGAATTACCCGTGGATAAATGGGAGGGAGTGGAGGGCGTTCAGGATTACCCGAACGAGGTGCGGGTATTTACGGAGATGATGCATTACGAACCACGAAGCCGCCGTATAATCGGTTGAAAGCTGGAAGATGATGCCGACGTTACATAAGTCTTTTGATCTTCTCGGAAATCAAGTCAATATTTCGGCCTAGCTGGTGATGCATCGCTGGTTAAGAGATGAAGGCTGTTTGCATGTACATTTTTCAGCATTACTAAATTTGCTGAGGTGCTTGGGATCTTCTCTGAAACGTTAAGCAGGTTGTAATGCCTATGTTTTACAGCGGAATCTCGCAATGCCGCACCTTGCTTTGCCAAATAGAACTTACGAACTTCGAAACGTGAAAAACCCGCATGCAACAGCGCGAGTTAAAACTGGGTGCATTCAGTGCTTTATTTGCCAATATTTGGTATCATGTTATGTTTTATGGTTCTGTTCCACAACATATAATTATGTGATGTCCGGTTTTTATGGTAAACTGTAAAATATGGGCACCTTCATGACAGTGTCTAGGTGTAAAACACATTTTATTTGTTTGGGTAATTAATTTGCCAGGAATGCAATTACAGACAGGAAATCCTAGTACTACTCTGGGTGTGTTTGCGTGCCATTTGGATAAAAATAGTCGTAACACTTGCTAACATGTTTTAGTGCAGTCATTGTGCATGCATAATGGCGCATTCTGTTCATTTTCATACCAAATTAGGTAATAGACAATACGGGAAAGGAGCGAGCATCCGGTCCTGTGATCCCGTAATCCGTAAGCTTTCTTACACTTTTTTTGGAACGTGCCAGCCTGAAATTAAAATGAGATAGTGATAATTCGAATACTGACATAATAATCCCTTTACCTATTTAAGTCTGCGATCTTATCAGTGGTTTCCCTAGACATGCTAGAAAATCCCAAATCATTTACAAAGCCATGTAAATTGCAAACTCTCCGTGATCTGACGGGGATTTGTTTTCATCTCATAATGCTGGCAATACGCGCCTGCCAACCACGCCTGTTATCCATATATAATGAATTCCTTAAGAGAAAGGGCATTCTTCAGATACTCCGAAACCTGTTATCAAACGTGATGCCTACAATTCCGTTGTTAGCATAACGACGTGATATTGATAAGGACGGTGCAGATATTTTTCGCAGAAAGCTTTTATGTTGATGGTAAGCTATCGCTGAAAGCATTTTCAGTTTATTATCCAAGCGTCAATAATCGGCTTTATCATAAACGTTTCACACTTTTCATTTCCCTACCATTACGTAGACTATAAACTGAAAATTCCACGTCGTGAATTCCAAGATTGGGCCTCGGTATGAACTCGCTTAACAAGTGACAAAGGCGACTTAACTTACTGCAGGTAGCATTGTTGGTGTGAACTAGTGATGTAAATCGGAGTCCAAATTTTTGGACGTCCGAAAATAGTCCGATTCCGATTTGGACTTCGGTCGGTCAGCCACAGATGTTTTGGACAATTCTCGGTCAAGGCATATAGATCACAATTCATACATTTGCCTACCTACTGCAGGTCTGTACACCTTACAGGCAGTTAATTGATGATCCTCTGATGTTTTCTAACACAGTGTGGTATGATGGATGCATTTCAATGGAAAATGGAAACAAAGATGCTGTGATGGTAATTGTGGACATGAAATAAAGTAAAAACATCACTAATTGTCATGTATAAAATGTATTAAAATTGGACTATTTTCGGACTCATTGGACTCATCGGACACTGTTCGGTCAACATCGTTATATTGGATTAGACTTTGGATCGGACATGATTGGAAAATGTCCGAATCTTCCACCACTAGTGCACCTCTGTCCCGTTCTTGACCTGCTCTCAGTCGGGCTGTTGAAATGCATCACGCATAGCCGCCTAACCAGCACCACTGATGAGACCGGTAGCAATATATTCCCCTACGCTCCCGCTCTGGTCATTCTCCCAGTATGCTATTCCTCCATATGAATCTATGTATATTAAATACCCCTATATATCGGTTGCGTCTCGCTGAGTGTAACTCTCGCTCGCCAGCAGGGCCTCACTCGTCATATATCCTGCGTCGACGAACGTCACGCCGGCTTCACTGTTGCGGAAATCGTATCCAATATCCCGTGGCAGATATTGCTTGCGTGCCTCCCTCCCCGGAGAAGAGTGCCTCCATCCAAACGATGGAGTCTCGTCCACACCATCGGCCACTCTCGTCTTCGGGGACTGGGTGGATAGGGTGTAAAAAAACACTTTTCGTCGGTGCAAGCTTGCCAATTGACACGGCGTTCTTCTCTAGGCCAATAACAAGTATGCTAAATTTCATTTCGATCCTTTGAGTTTTGCCCCCCCCCCCCCCCCGGGCCTCCGTAAGTTGTTGACCCCTACCCAAAAGGTCAAAAATCAAAGTCATCGTACAGACCTCTGCGTGTGCTCATTTGAAAGCTCTTTTCGAGTAGAGTAAACTTTAATTCTGTCAAAATGCTCTACATTCAAGTTTTTGTTCTATGAGACATACACAGAGCCCAAAAGCAAGTCTTCAATAGAGCTCTATTGAAGGTTTGCTTTTGGGCTCTGTTTATGACTCATATAACGCAAACTTGAATTTAGAGCATTCGACTGAATAAGAGTTTATTCTACCCCACAAGAACCGTAAAAGTTAAAACCGTAAAAAGTTAAACCGCCGTAAAAAGTGTGTCGTACTGGCCTTTGGAGCGCCAATTTCGTCAGCGTTGCTATCGGTCCAATGTTCATCGACGTGGCATCGTGATTTCCCGGACTGAAACGTCCGATCGCTGTCGGCGTGGTGGTTCCGCCGAACTCACAGAAGCTGTGTGGATTCACAGATTGCATTGGCCGACTGGATTCCGGGGCGCATCGCCACATCCCACCCTGGCGTGCGCCGATATCGCCGACAGAGCCGGACGCGTGCGCCGCAATCGTAGACGGGAGTCATTTCCGTGCGGAACGCGGAACGGCCGACCGCCTCACCATCGCGCGGCTGGGGGATTCGCCGAATGGGCCTCGGGGATTTGGCTGCGCTTGGCGGAGCTGGGCGGCGAGCGGGACGGCGGATGGGGCGGATGGGGCGGCGCGGCGGGCACGCTGTCGGGAGAAAAAACGCCGCCGGTACGTGTGTGGAGCAGCTGATCAACGCCGGGCTGCTCCGTGATCCCGTCTGGATAGCGGCGGATCGAGCGCCAGCAGGAGCGGCGGCGGTGGCCAAGTGCTGCTTGTTAGCCGGAGTTTTTCCATCGGCTGAGGCTGTTTTCGCCGCAGATGCCGCCCGCGAGCCTCTGGGATTGAGCTGATCAGGCGAACAGTTTTCCATGCGGTCTGATGCGCCGCCGACTCCCGGCGGCTTTACAAGGAAAGTGGGTCGAATTCGGCCAGGCCTTTCCGTGTGTGAGGGGATTAGGCTGAGCTGGTATGCTGAACAGCCTTCCCCAACGTCTTTGCGTGACGCCGCCCGGCGCCCTGACGGCTTCAATCAGATGGTGCTTTGAGAGCAGCTGATCACTGGATGCGGGCCATCCTAACCAGGATGGTAGATGGAACAGACGCTGAGCCGGTCAGGAGGGCAGGCACGATCAGACGCTGAGCCGGTCAGGTGGGCAGGTACGATCAGACGCTGAGCCGGTCAGGTGGGCAGACACGATCAGACGCTGAGCCGGTCAGGTGGGCAGGCACGATCAGACGCTGAGCCGGTCAGGTGGGCAGGCACGATCAGACGCTGAGCCGGTCAGGTGGGCAGGCACGATCAGACGCTGAGCCGGTCAGGTAGGCAGGCACGATCAGACGCTGAGTCGGTCAGGTGGGCAGGCACGATCAGACGCTGAGCCGGTCAGGTGGGCAGGCACGATCAGACGCTGAGCCGGTCAGGTGGGCAGGCACGATCAGACGCTGAGTCGGCCAGGTGGGCAGGCACGATCAGACGCTGAGCCGGTCAGGTGGTCAGGCACGATCAGACGCTGAGCCGGTCAGGTGGGCAGGCACGATCAGACGCTGAGCCGGTCAGGTAGGCAGGCACGATCAGACGCTGAGTCGGTCAGGTGGGCAGGCACGATCAGACGCTGAGCCGGTCAGGTGGGCAGGCACGATCAGACGCTGAGCCGGTCAGGTGGGCAGGCACGATCAGACGCTGAGCCGGTCAGGTGGGCAGGCACGATCAGACGCTGAGCCGGTCAGGTGGGCAGGCACGATCAGACGCTGAGCCGGTCAGGTGGACTGGCACGATGGTCGGACAGACCCCACTAAGTTCCAATATCGGACCGCTCACTGACTGACACCAGCTGTTATTAGTTACTGAGCCAAACGACGTCACAGTGTTCTGCGACGGTATGGATAGCCACCCCGCGGTATTAGGTATTCCGTCGCTTGGCGTTTACTCTTCCCAGTCTAACAGGATCAAACAGATGGGAGTGGAAGAGTCAGCTAAGGTATTTAATTGGTTTATTATGCTTGCTTCACGAAACTTCCTGAGTGCAGCGTTACTTCGTATTGAATTATTTATTTATTTGTGAGATTGAATTACATAAAGCTGATATCAGCTAACTTGACTTCATGGTCTGTGAAGATATGGGCACCATAAATAATCGCATTGTCTTCTGGCTGCTGACGGGGAGAGCAGAGGTTCCGGACCGGCCAGCAGGACTGGGGGCTGGCGATCCAGGCTAGGGGGCGAGCGTGGCGGGCTGGGGGGGGGGGGGCTGAACGCTTCATCAGCTCCACACACAGGCTCTATCACGCCTCATCGCCCTCGGCCCGGCACACGGACCACCAGCACGCGCCATTACCGCCGACAACGCGCCGTTCTGTCCGGCTGTCACGACCCGCGAGACCACTCTCTTCCCTAACCCCCATCCTCTACCCAGTCGAAATTTTACCCCTCCCTCCTCGCCCCACCCCCGCCGGAGGCTGACGAAAATACGCAGCGCAGGAGGACGGTTGAAGTGCAGGGTCAGACAGGCCGCGAGTTCGAGTGAAGCACGCCCGGCGGCGGTCTGCCGGGCCGACAGGCGCGTTAGGGCCGCCTCGAGAGAGCCGGCCGCTCCACACCGCTCATCACAGTGGAGAGCCGGGCACGAGTGGATGAGTGCGCCCCAGACGCCCCCGGGCACGAGTGCGCCCCAGACATCATCAGAGTACGGGCTTATGTCTCGCCGAACGATATTAAAGGGAACTAGCTGGAACTCGCGAGTGAAAGAATCGAATGGCTTAAATATTTATGACCATGGCGCAGATATGACAACAGAATGGTCCTTTTCATAGCTGAAGTCCTGTCATAACTGTCTGAGGGATGATTCACCGAATTGGTCACGTGACTGCTTAGTACGGGCGACTGGGCAAGGCCGGAGTCCGACAATGTCTCCTCGTCACTAAAGGATAGGAGGTGGGTGATGACAAATGCCGTGTGAGCGCTTTTGCTACGATCGCGGCGATAACAAGTTATGGCCTTGCCTCTAATGATTCCGTTATGTTATCATTTAGGTCATTTCCGCTCCAGTCAGCACGATTCGCCCGCTCGTGGTAAAAATACACGGCGAACAGGAAAAATGGCTTGTTGACTGCACGCGGGTGTTCCGTTCTTAGCACTCCTCCTAGCCCGGTGCTGATTTTTCCGGCCACATTCTGTCCCGCTATCGGTCGGCGCCCGCGGCCGCGCCCGCCGAGCCCGGGCGGACCTGCTCGGTATAGGTGGCAGCACCGTAGCCGATCAGCTGATCATCTGGCCGTGCTCGACTGAGCGTCAGTCGGCACAAGGTCAAGGTTGACGGCCGGCCGTGCCCGCTGCCGGTCCTCTAACTAGAGACAACCGGATCCAGCGAAATTAACTAATCCAGTCGTGCCAACCATAAGCGCCTGTGATAGTACTCATGCCGTCGATGCTGTTCAGTGGTCAGGTATATAAAGCGAGCTCTCTCCATTTACCGAGCGAAGGGAAGCCCTCGAATCGAAATACGCTCTGATTCGCACTCACGCCAAGCTCTTTGATCGCGGTTATTACTGTCGGCTGGGGTGGGGGGGGGGGGAGGGGGAGGGGAGCGGGGCGCACATTCGGCCGCCGCAGCTGCTGTGAAGCCCCACAGCCGGGTGGTATTTATAATAGCAGAGCCAATTAGACCCTGACGCACGAAAACATTCGCCACCGCCGGCTTCACCAAAGAGCTTAGAGACGCACGCAACGAACGCAACTGCAGCACCGACAGCGGCAGCGGCGGCGGTGGCGGTGGCGGGCGGTGGCGGCGGCGGTGACGGTGGCGGTGGCGGTGGCGGTGGCGGTGGCAGTGGCGGTAGATGCTATCAAGCCGAGTGCGTCGTCCACCGTGGATCCAAGAGCTGGCACATCGATTGCTTTCCACATTTCTATACAACAATGCTGACTTTAACTAATCTATCATATTGTATGTCACCATTGTGTATTGTCGTCACCGGCCATTGTGGTCTTCTGCCAGCCGGGCTAACAATGCTAGCTTATTGGAACAATGCCGGACGACAGCGGGAAAAACAAAGCGGCCGCCGCCGGCCGCTCGCGGCGATGCACGGCGGGGGACCACCATTTCCGTCACAAATCGTCACTTCTTCCACGCGCCGGAGGAGCGACCATCGCGTCTTCGCGTCTTTCACGCGGCGACGCGACTGTCATCCGTGTCACCGTGTCACATGCGTCACCGTGTCACATGTGTCACCGTGTCACATGTGTCACCGTGTCACATGTGTCACCGTGTCACATGTGTCACCGTGTCACATGCGTCACCGTGTCACATGTGTCACCGTGTCACATGCGTCACCGTGTCACATGCGTCACCGTGTCACATGTGTCACCGTGTCACATGCGTCACCGTGTCACATGTGTCACCGTGTCACATGCGTCACCGTGTCACATGCGTCACCGTGTCACATGTGTCACCGTGTCACATGCGTCACCGTGTGGTGAATCCCATTATCAGGAATCAATGCTCTGTCACCGCTGGTGGCCGCCGCCACCACTGGGTGCCCGCCGCCGCCGCCTCCGCCTCCTCCGCCGCCGCCGCCGCCGCCGCCCGCCGGGCGCCCAGCGCCGGGCGCCTGACATGTGAAAGGTGACCCTTCCCCGCCCTCACCGTGCACTCGCGCCGAGTGCCTGCGCTCTGAATGCACACTAAGATCAGCCACTCCGGGGAGTTGCTCGGTGCTCAATCGTTCCCGCTGATTTCAGCGATGAATGGGCGGGTCGGGCGGCCTTTGGTGCACCGCCGGACCCCCGCCCTGGCGCCCCCTGGACGGCGCCCCTGGAGCGCCCCCTGGCCGGTTCTGCCGGCCCCTGCCGAGGCCTCGAATTAGAACCACAGCACGGCCACACCAGCCGCCCGTCACAAGTTGAAGTGGGGCACGCATGAAAAAATACACATGCGCCTGGCGGGCACTCATACCACTCCCGTGAAGTGGTAGTTACAGCTAGGCTTTACGGCAGGTGGGAGGGACAAAGGAAGGTGGAGGGGGGGGGGGGACAGACCCGGTTACCGGCCTGTCTCAGAGGTCCTGTTTCACGTGTAATTCACTATCTGCCGCTCGACAGCCCACGCGCGATACGAGCCTTCATTACGTTTCGACATGCGAATATATGGCATAATTAGGGGCACCTGGTCGATTAACATATTTTGTGCGCCATAAAACCCGCCTAACGCCGGCTGTAATTCCCATGAGCGCCTGCAGTGAAGTGATTAGGGAAACGAAAAAGCTGATGGATCAGCCAGCCCTAACGAGATCGGAGCGGTGCGACCGCTTGCTGCGCGAGCACTGCCGCCCACCGCCTTACCGCCCCGCCGCCCACCGCCTTACCGCCCCGCCGCCCAACGTAACGATGCGTCCACTGCTCCAGCGCCTCCCAACGCAACCCAAGTTGCCCCCAACGCCATCCACCGCCCTGCCGCCGCCCAAATCACCGCCATCCACCGCCCTGCCGCGCCCAAATCACCGCCATCCACCGCCCTGCCGCCGCCCAAATCACCGCCACCACACCGCCGCCCAAATCACCGCCATCCACCGCTCTGCCGCCGCCCAAATCACCGCCATCCACCGCTCTGCCGCCGCCCAAATCACCGCCACCCACACCGCCGCCCCAAATCACCGCCATCCACCGCTCTGCCGCCGCCCAAATCACCGCCACCGTCGCACCGCCGCCAAGTGAGACGCCATCGCAGCAAATTCTCCGGCCCTTGTTCAGCTTCCGCCCCCTCCCCTTACCCCCCCCCCCCCCCCCCTGCATCTGGTCGCCGCCCCGCCTGTCATGACAATAACGAATGGGACGCGGCATGATCCGGCATGACAATAACGGATGGGATCTCGGCATGATCCGCTACATTTTTCGGCGCCGTGAAAAACCGGGCCTTGTCGCCTCTGGCCCCGTGAGCGATGGCGGCGTAATGACTGGCGAGAGAATGGCGCCAATTCCGGCGCCGAATCCCTTTCGGCGGCGAATGCGGCGCACAAGCTGTCGTGCTGAAAGGCCGCCCGGTCGGCCGTGCCGCGCGCTTCCACCTGACTTCAGTCGCCGCTTTCCGCCGTCCGGGCCTTTTGTCGGGTCGGCGCAGCGTCCGCTTTGAGTCAGCAGTGGCCGCGGCGGAGGCGGCAGTGGCGCAGCGGTGGCAAACGCGCCGACACAGCCGGCCGCAATGGGCATGGTAATCACCAACGGGACCGGCTGCCAAAACGCCGCTCCGTGCTGGAAGCAGCGCTGAATGTGCCAGAGACGTGGTGCGGCTGGCTTTGAGACCCTCGCTCTATACGCCACCCCCCCCCCCCCCCCCCCCTCCCCCTGTGGAAGGTGGGGCATCAGCGGGCGCCGAGGCGTCATAATTGCGGGATAGCGGGTGTCGGCGCCACCACCCGCCGAGCCAACACCACCCATTACACTCAGATACCCTGCACGCACCGGCCCGCCTCCCAACACCTCGCATGCTGTGTCTTCCACCTGCCAGCGAGCTCCCCTCTCCCTCTCCCCTCCCCTCCGCGGCACAGGGGGTGAGATAATGGGCGTCTCCACCGCCGCCCCGCCCACTCCTCGCCGGAAAATCGCCCATTATGGCCGGATTCGGGCCCAGGCCGATTCGGCTCGCTCCCATCACGTTCCGCTCCGCCGCCGCGCCGCGCGGGCAGCCGCCACTCACGCGCGCTCCGATTTCGGCCGCCGCTATCTATTTCGGAGCGCCGCCGCCCCGCCGCCGGCCCGCCGCCGCCGCCCCGCCGGCCGCTCATTTCGAAACGACATGCAAATGAATCATGCATTCATCGCTGCGGTCGCTATCTTTTTCGCGAGGTAAGCCGGCCCCA
>JAXIVJ010006410.1:2500-47500 GCA_036785665.1 Chirona hameri | reverse complement strand
GTCGCCAAACCCCTCACAATCAGCGGGATTGTAATGGCTACTATTGGGTAGCACTAATAATGCAGGCTTATATGGCTTCAACTACGTGGCCATTATTCAATGTTGAATAGAAGCGAGCGCATGGAAAAGGTAGTTAATAAATGCATTGCCGGCTTCCCGCTCGCGTTCCGCATATAGCAAACAAAACAATGTCTGGGGGACTTTTTCGCCGCGTTCGCATCGTGCGTTTCGCAAGTGCTTCGGCTCGTATGCCAGTTTTATGTGACTTCCACTCGGGTACCCAATCATTATAAAACGCATCACGAAACTGCCCACTGCGCCGAAGTTCCACGTAAATTGGAGATCCATACTGGACGAACCCCAAAGGCGCGTTCAGCGAACGCATTCAGCGAGTGATTCGTTTCCTTCTGGACACGATTAATGACGAAATTGAACGTCCTCGTTCCGCGCTGGAAATGGACAGGGTCATGAGAGCTCGCCGAAATCACACAGTGAATCATGTCCACATGTAATAATTCGCGGCCCCAATGTACCGTCACGTTGAATGGCCTCACGGCCCCACGGACTCACTCGGGCCCATGAAGAATTACTCGTCGAGCCGGGATATTAATTACTCCGCCTATAACTTTTCCCGGTGACGTGTCCAGATTCCAACCCCGACTGCGCCGGTATTGGACGATGAATACAGCCTGCCAGCGGGCCGGTTTTGCCACCTCCAGCCCGACCAGCTGCTCGCCCGCAGCTTTTGACGGTGCACCAAACGGCATCATAAATATGCGAGGTAATTTGATGCAATTCACCGAGCAGCTGCGTTACGACGCACATGAAAAACAAATGAAAATGTAGCGAACCAAGCTTCCGGCAACACCATAATGCCCCTTCTGTAAAAAAGAGAGGAGATTGAGAATGGAGGGGAGGGAAGGGATGGGTTTGGAGGGGGTGTGGGTGGGGGTGGGAGGGGGGGGGGGCGTTAAGTGCATCCTGCCATCTTCCGCCCTTCACGGCGGCCCGCCAAACCACTCAGTCAAATGCGCGCCGGGGCGGCCGCGGGGCGCCGTCGTCTTCGGGGCGGCGCCCGAGTTACCCTGAGCCAACATGACAGTCAGTCACGCCGCATTTGTAGACGTAGAGCCCTTTTCGGATGACGTCGCCGTTTCCATGACAACCGCCGCGGCGACTCACCCCGCCCGGAATGCAGAACAAACACCATCGTTCACGATGAAAGGAAAACAGGCGGGCGTCTGGTGTGTGTCTTGGTCGCTCAGTCCCTGCACACGGAGACGCATTGTGTGCACGGGCGGGGCGCCGCAGCGGCACGCTCCAGTCACACCGGCGCCCCCACGTGCGGGGCCACTAATGAAAGAAAAACAGCGCGCCTGTCGGTGGACCACCGGCGGAGCTGAGCCGGGATGGCCGCCGGCCGGCCTGACGCCGCCTGTCTGGTGTCAGGGGTGGACCAGGGCCGGGAGCAGACGATATATCAAGATATCGGTACGGTTTCATCACAGCGTCAGGAGTGTAAGATATCTGCAGTGGGTCTGGTGACGTCTCCCCTCTGTCCCCTCCTCTGATCCCCTCCTCTGATCCCCTCCTCTGATCCCCTTCTGATTGACCTCTGACCTGTACTATCTGATGATCATCCTCAGTAGTCAGTAGTCAGTAGTCAGTAGTCAGTAGTCAGTAGTCACCCTCCGTGGTCACCAGTCTGTCTCTGAGGAGATGAAGGCAGCTTGGTCACCTCACAGGATGACGTCGGAGGCACGGATAAAGACGGATCAACCACCGGACACCACGGCAGGCGGATACGCTGAAGGAAGTGTCGGTCACCTCACAGGACGAGTGGAGACCGTCGGATCACCAGATATGGATCCGCCGCCGGATATGCGGCTGGAATGAGGGCACTGGAATGTCCCATCTGTGTCCGAGGGCGAGGCGTGGTTCCTTCCCGGCTGGCGCGGCTGCAGCCAAGGAGCCGAAGACAACGGTGGACATCGCCACCCACGTCCGCATGGTACACTGTCATTCATCTGGGCAGGATCCAACCCTGCAGACGGGTCTGAACACGTGTCATTCATCTGGGCAGGATCCAACCCTGCAGACGGGTCTGAACACTGTCATTCATCTGGGCATGATCCATCCCTGCAGACGGGTCTGAAATACAGCAATATCCATTGGTTACTCGATCGGCCGATCCTGACGAGAGCACCAGGACACATATGTCACTACCGAGATACTCCTCTTGGATGGATATACACTTGTTCTTCGCCTATCAAAGACGTTTATATGACCTCTTACCACGACAAGATATGTTAAAGTCTACGGAATGGTGACACGTAGTCTGACGACCTAAAAACATTCGTTTTTATTCGACCACATGGCAGCCAGTAATTGGAATCGTATTCCGTTCTCACCAGTGTCTGGACCAATTTCCAAGCCACCCGGAATTCGCTCGCAGCTACATCCAAGGTGGCATGCGAACATGCTGAACATTGCCAGAATCAAAGCCAATAACATGCCGAACACCTGCACCTAAATCAAACCTGAAGTCTGCTATCCGCATGGGCGTAACACTGTGTTTTCGTTTGAAGCTGATCTAAAATAGGTCGCGACTGAATACTTAACTTTTCCTACAAAAGATTAATTCGAATTTCCAGTGGTTCCGACATGTCTTAAGTCTCAACTCACTTTACCAAGCACGCACCGACTTCATGCCTGTACACTTCCAGATCGTTCGACAACGTGTTTTTGCCGACATTTTTCACGTCAGCATTTGAAAAGGAAACAAGCGAGCGCATGGCACTGGCACTTTGCGTGCTCACGTGCAAAACAAACGCCCCTCAGCCATGCACGTGAACGTGTCAGCGGACCGTGTGGCCAGCCCACCGGCCGGCACACGTCGGGGCTAATTTGGCGCACGTGGGTGCGCGCCACCGCCGCGCCGCGCCGCGCCACGCCGCCCTGAAGCTATCAGTGTTTCCGCCGGAAGCAGGCACGGCCGTGGCGAGTCAGTTCCGCCACGGGCGCCACTCTGTCACGCCTATCACGAATGTCACGAATGTCACGATACCCGGGCCGGACATGAAGCCCGGGGTCCGCCGTGTCCCAAACATCACCCCTATGATCGTGTCCCCTCCACCGCGACATTCGATCGTGTCCCCTCCATCGCGACATTCGATCTTTTCAAGGTGACCGGCGAAATTCTCCAGCTCAGGGCCAGCCAGGACCATCCTTCATAAGCCTATCGAGTTATCCGATGCGCCCCATGTGGGGTTCTCATCCTATCAGTACAGCGCCAGCCATCATCCCTCATTATTTACCACCATCCCTCATCAGCCATCACCCCGTCCCCCTCCCCATCAGTCCAACTCACATCCGCCCCGTCTCCTTTGAACAGTTGAACGCCGGCACACTCGCTAGGCCAGACTAGTAGGTTCATTAGGCGATCTGGGCAACACATTGTGTGTTGTCCTGTGTCCGCCTCTCCGTCCCCACTTCAGGGATATCTACGGTATTATAATTCGTATCGGCTGAAGGAGAATGAATTTGATTTGTCTGTGCATATTTGAATTCAACGAGCGATAGTTCGAGTCGTTTCAGCTGAAATTCAAATAGGATGAAACAACTTCTACTAGCTGAACAAATATGTATTAAGATTGAATGGCATTCACCATGAAGCCGGTAAATTGCGTCTGGTTGATGAAAGTCAAGGGAGACGTGCTGCTTCAACGCTGAAAGATCGCATTGCAGCATTTTCAGCCTCTGCGATTGCGGATATTTTCCACTTAATTATAACCTTATCAAACCTAGCCACGAGTTATCAGCTGAATTATGCTTTAAAGTTGGCGACTTGGACAACTTTACGGCGAATCTTCAGCCCCATTCCCCGTCCTGCCAGTCATCACGTTTCCATCCTCTCTCCATGTCAGTCATCTGATTTCCGTCCCGCTTCATGTCCTCCCGCCTGTCACTGCGCGCGTCACTGGTCAGCCCGCCTGTCACTGCGCGCGTCACTGGTCAGCCCGCCTGTCACTGCCCGCGTCACTGATCAGCCCGCCTGTCACTGCGCGCGTCACTGGTCAGCCCGCCTGTCACTGCGCGCGTCACTGGTCAGCCCGCCTGTCACTGCGCGCGTCACTGGTCAGCCCGCCTGTGACTGCGCGCGTCACTGGCCAGCCCGCATGTGACTGCGCGCGTCACTGGTCAGTCCGCCTGTCACTGCGCGCGTCACTGGCGCGTCCCGCAGGGTGCACGCTCAGCTGGACCGCGTCATACTTCAAGGGAACTACTCCATCGAGCCGACACCATGGCCACCCACGCTGCTATCACCCCCCCCCCCCCCCCCCCCCCCTTCCTCCTCCCCTAAACCAACAGCTGACGGCGTCGGAAGCGACTCAGTCCCCCCACCCTACCCTCGCTTCATCTCCAGGGACTAAACGCTCGCAAATGTATGCGGGTGGGAATATTTTTACAATGCAGCACAATTTTTAACGCTGAATCTTTTAGCTGGGGAGTGGCACTGCGAGGCAGTGGAGCGGCGGTGGGATGGAGGGGGGGGGGGGATGGAGGGGGAGGTGTCTGGGAGGGGAGGGGAGGGGAGGGGAGGGGGTTGACCGGGCGACTGCGGCGGCGCTGTTGACGTGTCGCCTAAATCACCGCCTGAGGCGCCGACCGCCGCGCCGGCCGCGCCGCTGCTCTAATGCGCCACGTTTGTTTACCGCGTTATTAATGCCGCCCGTGCGCCAACTGAGGCGCCGTCCGTCACAGCTGCGCCACCACTGCCGCCGAGCGTCAGCTGACTGCGCTGGGCGGTCGTGTCAATGCAGGAGCTTTCGTCCCCCTCCCTGTCCCTCCCCATCTCACCCCTGACCTCCGCCTCCAGCCCTCGTGTAGTATTTATGGTTGTTTTCATTCGCGGCGGTAAAGTTTGGCGGAAGACGCCGCGGGGCGCACTGCAGACAAAAGCGGCGCGCTGGATTTCTCAGGGGCGCCTTTCGCGGTGTATGGCGCGCAAGGAAACACATTTCGATCCCGGGAAGAGCATTGCATTTGTTTATGCAAAATGTGATGTGATGGCTTCACGGTTTGTATATTTGAAATAGGAGTGGTTATGACGGATGATATGCATTATGGGTGTGGCTTTGGCAACAACATGACGTAATTTTGTTTTGCGTGCCATATCATTCCGGAGGAAGAGGTAGATTTGGTAAGATAAGGCTCTTTTAGTGAATAAACAAAAAGTCTGAGCCATAATGAACTCCCGTTGCTCTCAGCACAAACAGCTGTCTGTTCTCTTCCGCCCTTCGTGAGTGTATTTATCAGAGCGTCTTCCGGCATTCGTCGCAGCGGAGGTCCGCTGGCTTCTGAGAGCAGTTGGTCAACTTCCGGTGGGATGCGGCTGTGTCTTGTCTCTCGCCGCCGCGGTGGAGTTGCGGAGCTGCCTCCGGCTCCGGTCGTGCCCCCCCCCCCCCCCCCCCCCCCCCCTCCGACTGACCACCTCACCTCAGGGGAGCGGATGTATAGAGGCCTGTTTGGTATAGAGCAGCGACTGTTTGTGCTGGGTGGATCATTATCTGACTCTGACTCCGGGTGTGATATATCCCGCTGACTGAGAGTCGTGACTTTGGCTCGCCCTGCACCAACTGAGAGTCATGACTTTGACTCGCCCTGCACCAACTGAGAGTCATGACTTTGACTCGCACTGCACCAACTGAGAGTCATGACTTTGACTCGCCCTGCACCAACTGAGAGTCATGACTTTGACTCGCCCTGCACCAACTGAGAGTCGTGACTTTGACTCGCCCTGCACCACCTGAGAGTCATGACTTTGACTCGCCCTGCACCACCTGAGAGTCATGACTTTGAATCGCCCTGCACCACCTGAGAGTCATGACTTTGACTCGCCCTGCACCAACTGAGAGTCGTGACTTTGACTCGCCCTGCACCAACTGAGAGTCATGACTTTGACTCGCCCTGCACCACCTGAGAGTCGTGACTTTGCCTCGCCCTGCACCAACTGAGAGTCATGACTTTGACTCGCCCTGCACCACCTGAGAGTCATGACTTTGACTCACCCTGCACCACCTGAGAGTCATGACTTTGACTCACCCTGCACCAACTGAGAGTCATGACTTTGACTCGCCCTGCACCACCTGAGAGTCATGACTTTGACTCACCCTGCACCACCTGAGAGTCATGACTTTGACTCGCCCTGCACCAACTGAGAGTCGTGACTTTGACTCGCCCTGCACCAACTGAGAGTCGTGACTTTGACTCGCCCTGCACCAACTGAGAGTCGTGACTTTGACTCCCCCTGCACCAACTGAGAGTCATGACTTTGACTCGCCCTGCACCAACTGAGAGTCGTGACTTTGACTCGCCCTGCACCAACTGAGAGTCGTGACTTTGACTCGCCCTGCACCAACTGAGAGTCGTGACTTTGACTCGCCCTGCACCAACTGAGAGTTGTGACTTTGACTCGCCCTGCACCACCTGAGAGTCATGACTTTGACTCGCCCTGCACCAACTGAGAGTCGTGACTTTGACTCGCCCTGCACCAACTGAGAGTCGTGACTTTGACTCGCCCTGCACCAACTGAGAGTCATGACTTTGACTCGCCCTGCACCAACTGAGAGTCGTGACTTTGACTCGCCCTGCACCACCTGAGGGTCATGACTTTGACTCTCCCTGCACCAACTGAGAGTCATGACTTTGACTCGCCCTGCACCACCTGAGAGTCATGACTTTGACTCGCCCTGCACCACCTGAGAGTCATGACTTTGACTCGCCCTGCACCAACTGAGAGTCAGTGTTAGAGTCCAAACATGATCTCATAGCTCATAGTGCAAAGCCGGTGACTGGACTACGTGGTCAGCCTGAGTGTCCTATTAGTTATTAATTATATGGATACAGACAAGAGAAAGCCTGTGCTATGTGTACTTAGAGAGTATTAACCTTTGGCATGTTACCACACTGTTCCATAGCTGTTTGGTAGTGGTATCATAGCCTTCATTAATATTTTACACATATTGTGTTGGCTATTTTACGGTTTTATATTAGGGCGCGTAATACATTGTTTCATCACAAGAACTACGTGTTAGTGGTTCATTATCGACAACGATCGCCATAAACACGGAACTTAAAACCAATATCATGTTATGTGAGATAGTAAGTGTATTGCCCGTTAACTGGAGAACACACGACTCAGAAGTGCTTCAGAGATATACCGAAGGCCATCTATACGGCACTGAACATCCAATATGCGTTTCGCAATCCACTCGTAAGCACTTAGCCATCAATCGCCTGTTCTGGAGCGCTGTACGGATCGGGTGAGCGAGCAGTAGGAGATTATAGCGTGACTGGAGCATGAAATGCCACAGTGTAACCAAATTCAGTCAAGGCTCCGAATCAGTTAGGAACTTCAAACGCAAAGGCTATTGGAAGCACGATCTTATTATTCAGCTCTCTTTCGCGAAATGCAGGAAACTCTGTGATCCAATCAGAACACGAGATGAAAATGTCACGACTGATTGTCAGAGTTTCCAGGGCTTATGTAGGGGCGCTATTATTGTAGCGAAATGGAATTGTGCAGCACTGCTTACCAATGCAACACTACGTTGCAAAACATGCCCCAGCCACCGACCTCAGGCCATTTCGGCCAGGAGCAAATAGCGAGCGGCGGAGCGATTCGAAATTACCTTGCCAGGATTGACGAGTTTTCAGCCTTTGGCTTTACCAACTGAGCTACATGGGTGGCATACTTATATTTTATATCGCACACCAGTAGAGCCCTTCATGGAGTGGGAATCCCGTATGGGAATGGGAATGGGACGGGAATGGGTGGGAATGGGGCAAACTTTTGGGAAATGAACGGGTTGGAACGGGTATGGGACAGACCATATCATTTTTAGCACCACAACAAGTTAAATATGCTGAAACGGGTAGGAATGGGAGCCCCATCAATTATGAACTCAGATTGGAGCGGGTTTGGGTCTGGCTGAATGGGCTGGAACGGGATGGGGCTGAAAATGTGTCCCATGCAGACTTGTCAATGATTCATATTTGTCATGAATCGATTCACAGTGATTCACGGACCATAATGAATGATTCAATCATGATTCAATCACTCAACATTACCATAATGAATGATTCAATCATGATTCAATCACTCAACATTACCATAATGAATTATTCAATCATGATTCAATCACTCAACATTACCATAATGAATGATTCAATCTTGATTCAATCACTCAACATTAAAGGGAAGTGTCGACTCCTTTGTCTAACTCCTTCGATTTTTAATTTGCGACTCTAAGATTTTACCAGAATGATCACTAGGTCGTGATCTATCTGTGTATCAACTTCGAAGCCAATCCAAATAGTTCGCGAATGTATTTCCGAATGTGAATGTGAATGTGAGGCAATTGGACATGCGTGTTGTTTATTTTGATTATAAAATGATATTTATAATATTTATTATAATTGCAAATTCCAAGTTCCAAAAACACTAATGACTTTACGTTTCACTTTTTTAAGCGAATAGAACATTTATTTTGATTTTGCATTAGGTATTATTTTTTATAAAGCATGATGTGGAATAAAGCGGCGCCGATGCGACAGTGATATTTGGGACATGCGGAGGTCATGCAAATGTTTGTTTATGATTTCGTTTTTGATATGGTATAGCCTAGAAATTAGGAGAAGGTGGGTACTTTTTGATAATTTTCGTGTGAAAAAGGTGTGCTTGTACTGTGTGGTTTATGAACCAAAGTATGAGTTAGTTACCTTTTTTAAGTATTTAGGTACCTACCCCTAACCCTACCAGTTCCAAGGTATTCACCTAGTTAGGGCTGATTGAACAGTGGCTTTGTGCCCACTGGAGTTGGACACAAAGCCTCGCTTTCTTTACGCATAGATGAATTACAGGCTACAGCTCAGGACACAGAGCTCATATAATAGGCCATTAAGTGCCTGGTTTGTCCACAGGGCACAGATGAATGCTGGGCCGCTGTCATATTTTGTGGACAGTTTATGCTGTTCGACCAAAAAAGAATGATTCTTTGAGCGATGAATGATTCAATCAGCCTATTTTCTCTGTATGAATGATTCAATCAGTGACTCACAACAGGTTTGCACATGAGGTGAATCGATTCATGAGTCATTCATTTGAAATAAGAATGATTCAATCAAAAGTAGTCGATTCACATTGAATCATTGACAAGTCTGGTCCCATGAAGGGCTCTACACACCAGACAGCAGTCACAGTCTTCCTAGAATACCCCTACACACCAGACAGCACCCACAGTCTTCCTAGAATACCCCTACACACCAGACAGCAGTCACAGTCTTCCTAGAATACCCCTACACACCAGACAGCAGTCACAGTCTTCCTAGAATACCCCTACACACCAGACAGCACCCACAATCTTCCTAGAATACCCCTACACACCAGACAGCACCCACAGTCTTCCTAGAATACCCCTACACACCAGACAGCTGTCACAGTCTTCCTAGAATACCCTTAGCCTACCGCCGTCCACATGCGTTCACAGGCACCCGCAATTTGTCACAACCCACTCACTCCAAAGAAACGCTCGCAAATACCCACCCACGCCTCAGTCCACGGACACGCATGCCAGCCTGTCAGGCGTACGCATGCCAGCCTGCCAGGCGCACACATGCCAGCCTGCCAGGCGCACGCAAATGCCAGCCTGTCAGGCGCACGCATGCCAGCCTGCCAGGCGTACGCATGCCAGCCTGTCAGGCGCACGCATGCCAGCCTGCCAGGCGTACGCATGCCAGCCTGTCAGGCGCACGCATGCCAGCCTGCCAGGCGCACGCATGCCAGCCTGTCAGGCGTACGCATGCCAGCCTGTCATTTCACCCGATCCCGGACCGTCGAGTCGATCGGCGACAATCGCCTGATGGTCTGTAATCCCGACACACTCCGACAAACGCAGTGCCAGCCGGCCGTGCCAATACTGACCGGTCTGGTCGTCTCTGATAAACCCTCTCACACAGACCGTCTGTGTGATATCCCCTCTCACACAGACCGTCTGTGTGATACCCCACTACACGGACGTCTGTGATACCGTCTACACAGAGAATAACCCCATTCAAGCCTTGCAGAATGGCTCAGAAACATCCCTGCCGAGCGCTCTGCACGGCTTGGAGTTCCCAGTCGGGTTGCGAGACGATGTAATGTGTGCTGCGGCGTTTCACAGGGCAGCTGGCAGGGATCAGGGGAAGAGATGCGCCTCCCACCAGGGGAAGGGATGCGCCTCCCACCAGGGGAAGAGATGCGCCTCCCACCAGGGGAAGGGATGCGCCTCCCACCAGGGGAAGGGATGCGCCTCCCACCAGGGGAAGAGATGCGCCTCCCACCAGGGGAAGAGATGCACCTCCCACCAGGGGAAGGGATGCGCCTCCCACCAGGGGAAGAGATGCGCCTCCCACCAGGGGAAGAGATGCGCCTCCCACTAGGGGAAGAGATGCGCCTCCCACCAGGGGAAGGGATGCGCCTCCCACCAGGGGAAGAGATGCGCCTCCCACTAGGGGAAGGGATGCGCCTCCCACCAGGGGAAGGGATGCGCCTCCCACCAGGGGAAGGGATGCGCCTCCCACCAGGGGAAGAGATGCGCCTCCCACCAGGGGAAGGGATGCGCCTCCCACCAGGGGAAGGGATGCGCCTCCCACCAGGGGAAGAGATGCGCCTCCCACCAGGGGAAGAGATGCGCCTCCCACCAGGGGAAGAGATGCGCCTCCCACCAGGGGAAGGGATGCGCCTCCCACCAGGGGAAGAGATGCGCCTCCCACCAGGAGAAGAGATGCGCCTCCCACCAGGGGAAGAGATGCGCCTCCCACTAGGGGAAGAGATGCGCCTCCCACCAGGGGAAGGGATGCGCCTCCCACCAGGGGAAGAGATGCGCCTCCCACCAGGGGAAGGGATGCGCCTCCCACCAGGGGAAGAGATGCGCCTCCCACCAGGGGAAGGGATGCGCCTCCCACCAGGGGAAGGGATGCGCCTCCCACCAGGGGAAGAGATGCGCCTCCCACCAGGGGAAGGGATGCGCCTCCCACCAGGGGAAGAGATGCGCCTCCCACCAGGGGAAGAGATGCGCCTCCCACCAGGGGAAGAGATGCGCCTCCCACTAGGGGAAGAGATGCGCCTCCCACCAGGGGAAGGGATGCGCCTCCCACCAGGGGAAGAGATGCGCCTCCCACTAGGGGAAGGGATGCGCCTCCCACCAGGGGAAGGGATGCGCCTCCCACCAGGGGAAGGGATGCGCCTCCCACCAGGGGAAGAGATGCGCCTCCCACCAGGGGAAGGGATGCGCCTCCCACCAGGGGAAGGGATGCGCCTCCCACCAGGGGAAGAGATGCGCCTCCCACCAGGGGAAGAGATGCGCCTCCCACCAGGGGAAGAGATGCGCCTCCCACCAGGGGAAGAGATGCGCCTCCCACCAGGGGAAGAGATGCGCCTCCCACTAGGGGAAGGGATGCGCCTCCCACCAGGGGAAGAGATGCGCCTCCCACCAGGGGAAGAGATGCGCCTCCCACCAGGGGAAGAGATGCGCCTCCCACCAGGGGAAGAGATGCGCCTCCCACCAGGGGAAGGGATGCGCCTCCCACCAGGGGAAGGGATGCGCCTCCCACCAGGGGAAGAGATGCGCCTCCCACCAGGGGAAGAGATGCGCCTCCCACCAGGGGAAGAGATGCGCCTCCCACCAGGGGAAGGGATGCGCCTCCCACCAGGGGAAGAGATGCGCCTCCCACTAGGGGAAGGGATGCGCCTCCCACCAGGGGAAGGGATGCGCCTCCCACCAGGAGAAGGGATGCGCCTCCCACCAGGGGAAGGGATGCGCCTACCACCAGGGGAAGAGATGCGCCTCCCACCAGGGGAAGAGATGCGCCTCCCACCAGGGGAAGAGATGCGCCTCCCACCAGGGGAAGGGATGCGCCTCCTACCAGGGGAAGGGATGCGCCTCCCACCAGGGGAAGAGATGCGCCTCCCACCAGGGGAAGAGATGCGCCTCCCACCAGGGGAAGATATGCGCCTCCCACCAGGGGAAGGGATGCGCCTCCCACCAGGGGAAGAGATGCGCCTCCCACCAGGGGAAGAGATGCGCCTCCCACCAGGGGAAGGGATGCGCCTCCCACCAGGGGAAGAGATGCGCCTCCCACCAGGGGAAGGGATGCGCCTCCCACCAGGGGAAGAGATGCGCCTCCCACCAGGGGAAGGGATGCGCCTCCCACCAGGGGAAGAGATGCGCCTCCCACCAGGGGAAGGGATGCGCCTCCCACCAGGGGAAGAGATGCGCCTCCCACCAGGGGAAGAGATGCGCTTCCCACCACGCACTGCCTCAGGGCACCTCTGGTCACCACTGCGACCAGCAGTGAGGCGAGACTGTCGTCATCCGACCCGTCATCCGACCCGACATCCGACCCGTCATCCGACCCGTCATCCGACCCGTCATCCGACCCGACATCCGACCCGTCATCCGACCCGTCATCCGAGCCTCATCCGGTGGTCATCCGACCCGTCATCCGACCCGTCATCCGACCCGTCATCCGACCCGTCATCCGAGCCCCATCCGGCGGTCATCTCGCCGTTGCCGTCATCCCGGCGGCTGCCACCCAGCGTGACACCCGACACTGATCTGTCCAGCCAGCGGCGGCGACATCAGTGGAAACCGGGAGGAGGAGCGGGAGGAGCGGGGAGAGGAGAGGCGCGGCCGGGGGCCATGTGGCGCTAACGATGTAACACCGGATCCTGCCCGGCGCCGAGCGACATGCACCGCAAACAGACGCTAAACGAGCTCAGACGATACCTCGCCGGAGATGAAACGAAGCGACTGCTGGGCCTAATTAGCTCGTGACGAGCTCGGCTGATGGCGGTTGCACCCCTGAGCTCAGCCAGCATGATCCCTACCATCTATCTTGACTGCACCCTGCGCAACTCCGGACTGAGGGACCCCGGACTCTGAAATTCCGGACTCGGAACCCCGAACTCAGGAACACCGGACTTCGGAACCCCGGAATCTGGAACCCCGGATTCGGAGCCCAGGACTCAGGAACCCCAGACTCTGGAACCCTGGACTCTGAAACTCCGGACTCTGGAACCACGGACTCTGGGAACCACGGACTCCGGGAACCCCGGACTCTGGAAATCCGGACTCTGGAACACCGGACTCTGGAACCCTGGACTCTGAAACTCCGGACTCTGGAACCACGGACTCTGGGAACCCCGGACTCTGAAATTCCGGACTCGAAACCCCGAACTCAGGAACACCGGACTTCGGAAATCCGGACTCTGGAACCCCGGACTCTGGAACCCCGGACTCTGAAAATCCGGACTCTGGAACCCCGGACTCTGGAACCACGGACTCTGGGAACCCCGGACTCTGGAAGTCCGACTCCGGAACCGTGGACTTGGGGACCCGGACTCCAGAACACCGGACTTCGGAACCCCGGATAATCCAAAACAGTGGACTCTGGGACCCCGGACTCTGGAACCACGGACTCCTGCACCTCGGCGATAGAGGAAGCACGCTAGTGGCCGCCGCGTCACGTTCGGTGTGAAGTTAGCCCTCATCACCGCCGCACACAGCGAGTCATCATACCTAATGACGTCACTAATTACGTCACGTAACGCGGTCACCGCAATCAGCTGACGCCGCCGGGCCGAATTCCGGCGCAACGATACGGCCAATTCAGCCGCAATTAAAAATCAATTTCGGCACAATGTAGGCTATTTTCCACGGGTTAGTGCGCGTGATCGAGCGACGTGCCCCGGGGGCAATTAGCCCCAGGCGGAACCAGCGGTGCGCGGAGCTAATCGAGCTTACATCCCGCCGCTCGCCGCCGCGCCGGCCGCGGCCGCTGCTGGTCGCTAGAAAGGCGCCGCCGCGGGGGTCGGAGGGCCCATGGGGCGGAGGGCCCGGCTCTGGGGACCCGCGGAACAAATGCTGCCAGGCGGCACCGCCACCGGTGACGCAGAACACAATGGCGTCAGTGGAGCACTGATGACGCCTTGTCGACCAAAGCAACGCGCCCGGGCGCGCCGAAAGGTCGCCGTCGCGCTTCCGCCGCCGGGTTCGCTCGACCGGAAGCGTGGGAATCTGTCCGCTGCGCCGAATGCTTCTGCGAAAAATGGCGCCGGAACTTGAAAAAATATGGCGCTGCGAAAAAGTTGGCAATGGCTTGGTTTGCTCGCTGAGGCGTCGGTGGTGGACGCAGCACGACAGGACGGGGTCAGGTCGAGACAGGGCGGTGTTAGTCGGTCCAAGACAGAACGGGACGGAGGCGGAGTCAGGGCTGGGTAGGAGGGCACGGCAGGTTGTGGTCGGGAGGAGCGAGGAAGAGTGAGGACAGGTCAGGGTAGGTCATGGAATGGTGGGGTGACGTCAGGAGGTGATTCGGTGTCAGGCCAGCAGGTCAGGCAGAGTTGGACGAAGTCAGGTCAGGTCAGGTCAGGACTGTGCGGGGTCAGGCCCGGGAGGGGCGGGGTCCGCCGGGCACACAGGCAGAGTTGGGCGAAGTCAGGTCAGGTCAGGTCAGGACTGTGCGGGGTCAGGCCCGGGAGGGGCGGGGTCTGCCGGGCACACAGGCAGAGTTGGGCGAAGTCAGGTCAGGTCAGGTCAGGACTGTGCGGGGTCAGGCTCGGGAGGGGCGGGGTCCGCCGGGCACACAGGCAGAGTTGGGCGAAGTCAGGTCAGGTCAGGACTGTGCGGGGTCAGGCCCGGGAGGGGCGGGGTCCGCCGGGCACACAGGCAGAGTTGGGCGAAGTCAGGTCAGGTCAGGTCAGGACTGTGCGGGGTCAGGCCCGGGAGGGGCGGGGTCCGCCGGGGACACAGGCAGAGTTGGGCGAAGTCAGGTCAGGTCAGGTCAGGACTGTGCGGGGTCAGGCCCGGGAGGGGCGGGGTCCGCCGGGCACACAGGCAGAGTTGGGCGAAGTTAGGTCAGGTCAGGTCAGGACTGTGCGGGGTCAGGCCCGGGAGGGGCGGGGTCCGCCGGGCACACAGGCAGAGTTGGGCGAAGTCCACGGTTTCCACGGGTTAGTGCGCGTGATCGAGCGACGTGCCCCGGGGGCAATTAGCCCCAGGCGGAACCAGCGGTGCGCGGAGCTAATCGAGCTTACATCCCGCCGCTCGCCGCCGCGCCGGCCGCGGTACTCGGTCATGACCCTGGCCGTAGGCGCTTAGAGGAGTTTCTCCACGATTACTCGCTATTTCAATCGGTAACATCTTCCACGTACGCCTCAGGCTCTCTACTGGATGTTTGTATCGTTCAGCGCTGTGACATTGTTTTAGACTGCCGCACCGCTCACTGTAATTATAGCCCCCATAACTTTATCCGTGTCAGCATGAACATTCCCCGTGTTCACCGTAAACCGACCGTCACCCGCTCTCGCTGTCTCAACCGCATCGATGGTGGGACCTTTCTTCGCGACCTACAAACCACTGATTGGGGGGGGGGGAGTTTTTATCTCTACGACCGTTGCCGACAAGTGGTGCTCCTTCATGTCAAATTTTCTACCGATTCTCGACGCACACGCCCCGCTGCGGGATGTCAGGATTCGCAACCCCACCGCGCCTCCAGTCTCCGGCCAGACTCGGTCGCTCATGGCCCAGCGCCGCGCAACCCTGCGCCAGGAAGGCAGAGGGTCCCCTGAGTACCGAGAACTCAATCGAGCCGCTCGGTCCGCCATTCGCCGGGACACACGTTTAGCAATAGGCCAGCGCATACGCGAGCGAGGCGCGCACACAGTCTGGCGGAACATGCGAGCCGTCATAGGCGACAAAAAGGCGGCGCAAAAGGTTCAGCCACAGGTACCTGCCGAAGACCTGAACGCGTTTTTTGTGTCTGTGGGTCCCCGAGTCGTGGCAGAAATAGCCGCTGGTGGCGCGGCCCCGGCCCTTGCCTGCCGCCTTCCGCGAGTCGGTGCCTGCACATTATTCTTATCTCCTATTGACCTAGTCTCACTTACTCGAACCATCGCCACCATGCGTAATTCTCCAGCACGCGGTGCGGACGGAATCTGTATCCGAGTCATCAAAGCCGTCCTCCCTTCTATCGGTGAAGTCATCCTTCACATCGTCAACTCCTCACTTACCCTGGCCGAATTCCCCGACTCCTGGAAACATTCCATCATTCACCCGATCCACAAGTCCGGCGACCCATCTGACCCATCAAACTTCCGTCCAATCTCAATCATACCTGTCATCTCCAAAGTGGTAGAGTGGGTGGTGCAGAAGCAGCTCTACTCCTACCTATCCGACAATCATCTCCTCTCTCCTTCCCAGCACGGTTTCCGACCCCATCACTCCACAGAAACCGCGCTACTGTCCATCACCGATCGCATGCTTTCCGCCACCGATAGCGGGGAGATATCACTACTTTGCCTCCTCGACCTAAGTAAAGCTTTTGACGTCATCGACCACGACCTACTCCTGAACAAATTGCAGCAGCATGGAGTTGACACCACATGGTTCCATTCTTACCTCCACGGACACACCCAAAGCGTGTCATCAGGCGCCGTGACCTCTCGACCACTCGCTAACACCATGGGCGTTTTTCAGGGGTCGGCCCTGGGGCCTTTGTTGTTCAGCATCTTTGCTAACGACATGGCGTCGCTTTCTGAAGGCGGCGTGGTGCAGTACGCGGACGATACCCAGGTGCTTATCACCGGCAAAAAGGGCGACCTACCAGCGCTCATCTCCCGCTTGGAGCTAACTCTCGTCACACTGGATTCTTGGTTTCGCACGAACGGCCTCAAAGCAAACACGGCAAAAACTCAGCTCATCGCTTTCGGTAGCCGCCAAAATTTGCGCAATCTGCCAAATTTTCAGGTCACCTTCCGTGACGCAGCCCTCCAACCCGTGAAGGAAGTCAAAAATCTGGGCATCACTTTTGATCAAACACTGTCGTGGGACGCTCATGTGTCCCACGTCAGCCGCAGCTGCATAGGCATCTTGGCCGGCCTCTCCCATGCGCGCCACCTCTTACCTGATGGCATCATCACCACACTGGTCACAGCGCTGGTCCTCCCGCACGTCAGATACTGCATATCCGTATACGGCAATGGCACCCAGAAGAACCTGGACAAAATTCAAAAGATCTTAAACTATGCTGCTCGCACCATTTTCGGACGTCGCAAATTTGATCACGTGTCTGACCTGCGGGAAGGGCTAGGCTGGCTGACTGCCCACGAACTCGCTCACGCGGCCACGCTCAGCATGACACACAAAATCATGGCGAATGGCGAACCGGACACGCTCGCAGGCGCCTTCCGAACAAACAGCTCTGTCCGCGCCAGAACCACCAGGCAGGACCAACAGCTGCACGTCCCCCACTCCAGAACTGAGGCCGGTAAGTGGAGGTTCTCCTGCAGGGCACCCGCCCTGTACAAAGGACTCCCACCTGACATCTCGCAGCTGGCGCCGCCAGCTTTCACGCGCGCGGTGAAACGACACCTCGTGTCCGCTACGACGGACGACGGACACCAACAAGACGACTGATCTCAGTGACCCGTGTGTGTCGTGACATATGTGAATGTTTGTGGTATTAGGATTTAGGCTGTGCGACTGTGTGCTCTCTTTCCCTGCATGTTTTACTCCCCCACTCGACCCGGGGCTTAATAGCCACGCCAACTTGTGGATCCCCCGTGAAGTAAATACATGCATACATACAAGTCAGGTCAGGTCAGGTCAGGACTGTGCGGGTTCAGGCCCGGGAGGGGCGGGGTCCGCCAGGGACACAGGCAGAGTTGGACGAAGTCAGGTCAGGTCAGGTCAGGACTGTGCGGGGTCAGGCCCGGGAGGGGCGGGGTCCGCCGGGGACACTGGGGGTGCGAGCTCGGGAGTCGCAGGAGGCAGCAGCAGCGGTTTGTTTGCGCGTCCCGGCGGCCGGCGCATCGCGTCGCGATTTACGAGCTCCCGCCAGCAGGCAGGGCCGTTATAAATCAGCTTTATGGAGACGACCCTCCCATCCGTCGCCGGAAAATTCGTGCCGCAATGTCGCCGGCCGCCGCTTTGGGGAGAAGGGACGGCCACGATACCCCTCCCCGTGCCCCCGCCGACCGCAGGCGTGCCCGCGCATGCAAATATCCCTGATTCGCCTACAGATGGTCCCATTCCTCTCCGTGTTGGACACTGCCGCCATGCGAACAGCCTACTCAGGTGCCTCTCTGCGCCCGCACGAATGCGTGTTCCTTTGTTGTGGGGGAAACCATATGGCCGTCTCTTTTCCTCTGCAGCGCATTACACGTCTTTTGGAGACACGAAAACCTTATACTAGGAGCAGTGTCACATTCTGCCCTAATGCCAGCCGGGTCATACGTTGCGTCCGATGACGTCAGAGCTTTATCAGACGCGCTAACTGACGTCAGGCCTTTATCAGAGACGTCATTTGACGTCAGAACTTTATCAACTGACGTCATAACTCCATCAGCCACGTCATTTGTTGACGTCAGAACTTTATCAGTCCCGTCTCAAGGGTCGCGGATGCCGAGCGCTCCACAGACACCGCCCCGGCCCACTTGCCACGACTCCGGCACGCCGCGTCTTCCACTTCAAAGCGGCCGCCGCCGGTGCGTCCGCCGGTTCAGACTCCGTGGAGACGCGTCCTGCGTGTCATGCCTCCGACCTGGCAGCCGAGCGCGCTCCCCGGCCGCCGTCACACCGCGCCATGAACGCCGGCCGCGCGCCGCGTTCGTCTCAGGGCAGAGGTGCGCCAGGAATGGTGACCCGGTCAGCTGTGGTGGACGGGTTCAGGGCAGCTCTGACAGTCTCTGTCTCTGCCTATCTGCCGTGGTAGATGGCAGCTGCTGTCATTGTCTATCTGTCATGGCAGCTGACAGACACTCATGGGCGTCCAAACCGAGGGGACGTGGTGGACTCGTTCGGAATGAGTATTAGGCATAGGCGTACACAAGGGGGGGGGGGAGCAAACGGGGCAATTGCCCCCCCCCCCCCTGAAGGTCTGTACGTGCCCCCTTTGTCCGAAAAAAATGAATTATTTTTTATTTTTTAAAGAGAAAAATGGTGAAAATATGCCCTTTTAAAAAATATAGTGGGCCAAATCCGTTAAGTTTTTTTGTGGGGGTACTTTATGCCCCCTGAGCAAAAATTGTCCCCTCCTGGAGTAAATCCTGGGCACGCCACTGATATTAGGCCTATGGACTATGGACGTTGCATGGAAATAATCGCCTTTGGAAAACTGTCGTTTTCGCCGTCCTCTGTAACTTTTCGTAGGCGGCGCCGCCACTGGTCACTGTCTCTGTCACGCGGCTCCTCTCTGCCGGAGCGGCTGCGGCAGCGATGGCGGCCGTTGTCGCGACGGCAACCTCCGCCTGATCGAGTGCCTGACCGCCAGACAGCACAACACGCCGGACAGCGGGGCGGGTTGGCCCCGGTGAAGAATTAGCCCTCCTCACGCGCACGCGGCGCCGAGGGTCGGCGCTCACGAGCGTCGCTATCTCCCATCGCGCCGGCGTCGACTGTGCGCCATTGTTGTCCCGTCAGCGCCGGGAAGGCTCCACGACCCATCGCCGCGCGACAATTAAGATGCCGTGCGCCGATTGCGACCGGTGACAGATGTTTTTTCGCCGTGTAGTTAGTGCATTCCGATAGTATCGAGCCAGGGCACAGCACGCTCCTCCCTCGCCACTCCCTCGCCTCGCCTCGCCTCGGCTGGAATCATCAATGGTCCGCGCGAGACGACCAGCCGCGCCGTTTTTCGTCGCTTGTTACGCTTCAAGTCGTCCGTAATTGTCGCAACGAGTGACAAGTCACGCAGTCGTATCTGAATCGCGTCCATCGCAGCAGAGCGTCGAAACTCAGACGTGTCGAGATGGTCCAGGCGACGGGACAACGACGCGCCATCTCAGACGTGTCAAGATGGTCCAGGCGACGGGACAACGACGCGCCATCTCAGACGTGTCGAGATGGTCCAGGCGACGGGACAACGACGCGCCATCTCAGACGTGTCGAGATGGTCCAGGCGACGGGACAACGACGCGCCATCTCAGACGTGTCGAGATGGTCCAGGCGACGGGACAACGACGCGCCATCTCAGACGTGTCGAGATGGTCCAGGCGACGGGACAACGACGCGCCATCGGCCTTAACGTGTTCCTCGCCGGGATAAGCGGATGGTGGAGGGTAAATGACCTGACCAACAGTGCGCAGCGCTGCGCTGTCGAATGTATAATGCGGCGAGAACCGGCGCGGTTCGGACGTCCAGCGGCGACCAACACGGCGCGGCCGACGTGGTGCGGCGAACCCGGCGAACCTGGCGAACCCGACGCAACTTGGCCGCGCGTAAGCCGGCTGAGTGCTGCGTTCTGCGCTTATCAGCCGGAGAAAGTCAGCGATAAAGTGGCAGACGTCGTCTCGGGAAGGCCGGACGATTCGATGGGTTATCTCCGGTCAGCAGACGGCCTAGGATTACACCAATTACGCGGTGTACTATCGCGCTGTCAAGCCGCGGGCGTAGTGCGGCGGCGATGGGTTGCCTCCCATGGGGGCTGTCCTGTCAATGCGAGGGCAGCACTCAGTGTTCGGACAGTTTCGCTCTCCTGACAGATACGTTGTCCCTACCCTCGGACATAATCGCTGGAAGTTCGCCGGTCGACCGTCCTGGCGTCGAGTCGCGCTGCGTCCTGTTTCAGAGTTGACCTGCCCTCTTCCCGATCGTCGCAGTCGGAGCCAAGTTTGGAGCGGCGAGTGTCGTGTTCAGGCGGAGCGGCGAGTGTCGTGTTCAGGCGGAGTGGCGAGTATCGTGTTCAGGCGGAGCGGCGAGTGTCGTGTTCAGGCGGAGCGGTGAGTGTCGTGTGTCAGGCGGCTGACATTCGTCACGGTAGCTCGGTGTGGTCTGATTGGTGTCAGAGAAGGAAAGGCCAGACCAATTTACCCCGCGGAGGGCAATCGAGTGGCCTTTGTCCTGATGGCGGCTGTGTGGCGGCACGGCACGACAGCACGACACGACACGACACGACACGACACGACACGACACGGAACGACACAACACGACACGACACGGCACGACACAACACGACACGACACGGCACGACACGACATCGCACGACATGGCACGACACGGCACGACACGGCACGACACGGCACGACACGGCACGGCACGACACGGCACGGCACGACACGGTACGACACGACACGACACGACACGACACGACACGACACGACACGACACGACACGACACGACACGACACGACACGACACGACACGACACCGCACGACATGGCACGGCACGGCACGACACGGCACGACACGACACGACACGACACGACACGACACGACACGACACGACACGACACGACACGACACGACACGACACGACACCGCACGACATGGCACGACACGGCACGACACGGTACGACGCGACACGACACGACACGACACGACACGACACGACACGGCACGGCACGATACGGCACGACACGGCACGGTACAGTCAGAGACGGGTGACGTCACGTGACACAGTGACACAGTCCGTCCGCCAGTCATCACTCCATCTATCTGTGTCGATCTGCGGATGACACGACACTCGCTCGTCTGGTCTGCGTCCGCTGTAACCACAACACGTTTATGCAGCACACTGGGCGCATAGCACCACTGATGTATACAGCACAGCACAAGCCACAACGTATGCTGTATGTTATGTACATACATTGCAGTTGCATAGCGAACACACAAATGCCTCTCGTTCTCCCATGACATGCGGGAAGAAGCTGGTACATTGCCAAGTCAGGACACACGAGATCCCCTATCTGTATCCCAAACATCTGTACGGGGAGTTTAACATAATTGCAGCGGCTGCTCACGTGCGGTGCCTTTAAAACTGCAATGCAAAGGGACTTCCTGGCACATGGTGTTTTCCAGGAAACGCATTGATGAGGGCTGAGTCACCTGGTAGACCAGCTCTGGCTTTTTAACCAGCGAGGCGGTATTATCGGGCACGGTATCAGTATGGCCGCGACAGCTGTCGAGCTTCTCAATGACTCATGACTCATGGATCAGAGTCGGATGAGCGCTTTAATGTAAAGAGAGTTATGCCTTATGCCGCATTGTGCCCAGTGGTAGGGACGGAAACATGCGTTACTAGAGCTTAAGTCGGCTCAGCCTGTCCGTTATGATGTGTGCATGTGCATGGTGTAAGTCGCATAGGAATGAGCTTAATTAAATGTATGTGGCGCGGCGCCTTTAGTCAAACATGAATTCGCATCGGACCGTCGCATGACATGCATAATATAAGTCACTTAACTTAAGCATATCCTGTCTAACTTTGGAGCGTTGAAAGCGTCATTGACAGAGTGCTTTTGATAAGCCACTAGATTCCGCACACATTTGTAATTGCCAGAAGATAGCATCTGCATTCATGTAACGAATGAATGTAAATGGCAGCAAGCAATGTGGTCATGTCTAATTTAAAACGCTGCTACTAGCACTGGCCACTGGTCAGTGGACACTTGCTGCCAGGGCAAACAAATGGTACAGCATTCACTGCACCGTTAACGATTAATTATTGGATGCTGTACAATGGAGGAAACTCCTTTGTGTCCATTCGGAAACAGTCCACGCAACCAGATGTTACATTCGATAGAATTGACAGTTTGTATTGTGTCGAGCGCGACGCCTGCTTGTCGAGTTACTAGATAGCAAGGCTTGGCTGATAAAACACCAATTTTATAACGATATAACTCAACTCGGCATAAATAAAGAGAAGTGGACATTGTTTATCGCCTATTGAAATAGCGATTCCAGTTGTAGGTGTTTATCATCCACTAAAAAGTTATCTTTGTTTGGATGAAGGCCGTAACTTGAGTCCCCTTGATTAAAACGGTGCTTTCTTTGAAGTGGAAGTTTCGCCTTGATTGCAATAAAAATCATGCTGTGCACTATAACGGAGTTGGTTTTATTGGTGCCCTACATTGAATAGTGAGGAAACCATTTTAAGATTCACATAAGCTCATAAGAGGAATTATAGAGCTAGCATGTCAAAATTCAAGCTAAATGAATACAGAAAACAGCTGCGAATTAGCTTGTCCGTTAAGTACGAGGTGGGTACGCCTCACCCTTGGCCTAGTCATGATTCGACGATGTTGACTCGGAGACTGCCAGCTGTGTTGACTCGGGACAACTTTCACACCATCGAGTCAGCAGATGTAGCCGTAGCCATGGGCTCTTCTGGCCGGAAAAGTACTCGCCTATAGACACAGCTTATACTCAGCTTTTCAATAAACGTTGAGGAGAAAAGCACCAGTTTAGGACTCACTTATTTCCATGCAACGTCATATGACTCAGGGGCGGCGAAAGAGGGGCGGGAGGGGGGGTAGGGATAGCAGCTGCCCCCCCCCCCCCCCTCAAGAAGTTGGGGTGGGGGGCAAACATATGGATTTGCCCCCCCCCCCCGAAGTTTGCAACAGGGGCCCTCCGGAAATATTTTTTTTTCATTTGTGGCCGATAAAAGTTACCCGAGGGCCCTGAATGTGGCCTGGATGATCAGCCTGAGGGGCTCTTGGTCGGTCCTCGGTCGTCCGTCCTGAGGGAGTCCTCGGTCGCTATGAGATGACCATTGTCCGGTTTGAGGGGCTCTCAGTCCAGTTGGCGAAGGGGTCCTGAGTCCTAGGTACCGGGGGCCCCTGGAGATTGCTTTGCCCTAGAGTTCTACATAGGGCGGCTAGCCCCACGGACGGCTGTACCCTACGGCTAATGGGGCGGGCCGGTCTGAAAAATCTCCAGAACATGGCCACGGCTGTGGCTACGGCTGTGGTCTATCTGAGCTTTTTTAATTGTTGAATCATACTTCCAAAAGCAACAGTTCCTTGAATATAACTTAATATGTTGCTGTAGTGGTCAGACACACAAAATATCAATATTTTACCACATTACAAAGTCACAGATAAATGATAATTAGTGATAACCTTCATTGCAATAAAGATCAAGACAGCGACTATTGACATCGACAAGGAGACAAGAGGACAGTCATCAGGTCAATCGGGTCCAGTCAGGTGAGTGGTGAAGTGTGAACCAAATGTGAGGTGAGAACAAAATATATTATTTAAATTTGTATTTTCCATTGCTAATGTCACTGTCTATCAAATATCAGATTTAAAGTTGATGATTAACCAGGACTAAGAATGAGCTGATGAGTGAGGACTGAGGAGGTGACTGGTGAGGAGCCCCTCAATTTCATAGTTGGCTCCCAAATATCCTAATCCAATTTAAAACACTGAAATGTTGGTGGCAAGCTGTACAGTCTCACCTCATCCAGCCTCCTGATGAAACTTGTCTTCAAATCCTATTGCCTTACTGTAAGAGCTAACAAAGGTAGGGACTGTAGATAAAGTAGGGACTGTAGAATATTTCTGAAATAAATATGGCATGAACAGTGAACAATTTTGCCTCGTCAACGCATGATGACGAGGCAATTTCACAGACGAGGCAATTTCACAATATTATGGGGTTGTGTCTTGGCCACTTCTAGTTTCAACTTTGTAGGTACCTTTCTGGTTATCACTTCTACTTTACTGGCTTGTTAACCAATTTTTTTTTTTTTTTGAAGCACCAGCAGATAAACAGTAGAAACAGGTAGATCCACACATGCTATTCATTGGATACACTTACCAGCTTATTTTCTACACCATTTTAACTGAAAATTAGCATTATGATTGTTTTTGAAGAATAAAAAATTGTTCGGCCGGCTGGCGGCCGGCTGCTCACATTTGACCACGTCTGTGGGCGGCTGCGGCTGTGGTGCCACGGCTGTGGGGCGGGTAGGCCAATACAAAGTGCAGCCGTGTATAACTCTACTTTGCCCCCCCCCCCCCCCCCCCCTATCCGAAAATACAATCACTGATATGACGCAAGTAAAATTTATCAAATGCTGGAGGCAGCTGGTTTATTTTAGCCCTCTTCATTTCAGCTAGTGTACCCATATATGGGCACGCAGCTGCCTCCGGACCAGCCCGTCTAAACGCCAGACCAGACCGGACCCAGTGAGGAAACGAACGCGCACGCAAGGCCGGACTTCCAGACGATTGCTATCTCACCATGGACCCCCAAAAGGTCGGTGGCCTTAATCTGACCGCACTGCGTGCATGAACAGTCGGCAGGATTTGGTGGACTACACTTCGTGTCTAATCAGCTGAGTTCTGCTGCGTCCGCTACCGACACGCCCCGCCCCTGCTGACATGCGCGCGCACAGAGTGACTGACCCCCCGCTGCCCGCGGGGCACGGTCAGGTCACGGTAGGTCACGCTGGGTCACGCCAGGTCACGCTGGGTCATGCGAGGTCACGGCGCGTGACGCGCGTGGCGCGGCTCCACGCGTGGTGCGTGCTGCTCCGTCACGTGTGGGTCAGAGTCGAAGCGAGGCCTGCCTCTGCCGGCGCCGACTCGCCGAGTTGAGCCAGTCGAATGGCCGTTAGGATCCCGCGCCGGCACGGTCCAGATTTACGACTGGATGCTGGGAATCCTCTAATGAGTGCAGCAGCTGGAGTGTACTCTCAGAACAATCCGATCGTCTGACGGATCTGTGCGCCGGCCGGCCGTCAGAGCGCGTTACCCTCGATCCACCGGCGACCAGCTCGCAGGCTCAGCACCGACGCAAGCCAGACATGCCAAACAAGCGGGCGTGTAATCAACTTTCCAGACTGGCGGTGCGTGGCCGGAGCCTACAGACAGACGAACGGAGCGAGTCCGCGTCTGCCGTTCCCCGCCGCGCAGACACGAACGTCGCTCGCCCGGTCTGGCCGCCGGCGTTATCTTAAAAACTGCTAATTAGTTCTGGTGAAGATGGATGCGACAGCGGCGAGTCGCGCTGCAGCCGCCAAAACTAATGGCCCGCGATTCGCGGCGTTAATCCTAATGGAGACGATTGCGGCGCGGCGTGTCTAACCGGATTTATGCCCGCGCCATAACTGTCTTAACTGTCTTGGACGATCGGAAGACGCCATCTTCGGAGGTGTTGTTTGCCGCTCCGATCTGATCCCAGAGCCTCTCCCGAAAATTGCCCGCTGCGTCCGCGGCCCATCTCGGACGAAATCATCCGCGGGGGACGAGAGAGCGGCTCTGGTGATGCGTCTCGTGAGGAGCGTGGAGGGCACAAAGCAGCTCAGCTCAGCCTCAGAGCGGGATCAGCTCAGCCCGAATCGGCTTACAGGCCGCTGAGGAAGAACCACAGTGGGGAGACGGCGGGCCTCGCTCTGGCAGCTTACCGAGTCCGAGACGCAGCAGTGGCACACGCCATCAGGGTTCGACCGACCCGCCGCACAGCCCACAGCGCCCTGACCCGACCTGGCGCCCCCTCCCCTCCCCCTCCCACAATGGGCCCAACGGCCGACAGCCCGCGTCGCATCACGACGCCATCACGATACCCCTCCCCACCTTCCCCCTGGACCGTAAATAGCATCCCAGGCCTAACAAAAAATACTCCCAGCGTGACAGTTGATTCCGTATGTATCTCGGTATCAGGATGATTCCTCTTCGGCGCCGCGCCGCCCCACGCGCGCTCTATTCAGACGCTGCGGGCGGTTGGCGGCGGCTGGCGGCGGCCGGCGGCGGGTGGCCGGCGCAAAAAGAAGCGTTATTAGGCGGCATTAGTGGGACAGACTTTGGGAAGGTGCGGCTGAGACGTCCCGCAAATGGACGTCTGGCAGACGGGCGGAGGAACGGGTTTTTAGAGGCGCGCAGGCCGACCGGAAGCTGTCGATTCCAGAACCGGAAGTTTGTTCTGCGGGATCGGGGTGTGGCTGAGAACGTGGTTTATTCCCGGCGATGCAGAGACAGATTTCGGTTCCTCATCCTCTGTGACACTGAGCCGAGGCTCTGACGGAATTACGGCTTCGCAGGGGCTCAAAATAAAACGGCTTACGGACGGGGTTTAGGGTTACTGCGGAGGACTTTGTATGATGTTCACGTTTTCCCTTACGCCGATTATGCATTTGTTTTAATCCGAGTGCTGTGGGAAACTTCGCACGTGCCGTTATCTGTACTACTTTTCCGCTGCAAGATTATCCCCCGCAGTTCGTTTTTTTCTTCATTTTTTAGGAGATATATTGGAATACCTTGACAAGTACATCTACTTTACCTGGAGCTTCCTGGCTTAAGTTTATGAAAATAAACCATGTGCCGTAAGCATATATAGGAAGGCTTACATATATAGGAACGTACTGTACTGGAAGTAATGCAAACGCAAACACTTGTAGTTTGCGTAAATATTTACATTAGGTACATGTCTACCGGTCTTAAATTAATGTATTTTAATCCATTAGATTTAGTTACCTGTTCTAAGATACCATTGGTAATGTGCGTTTCAAACGGGCCTGATTTCGTCTGAGCACATTTCTATTACGATCTTTTAAATTGGGTATTTTGTTGAGATGATGGGATTGATTGGGTGTGTAAGTTGCATTCTTAGTCCCAGTTTTATTTTTGTTACACAGAGCTTGGCGGTCTACATATATTCAATTATAGGAAAAAGTACTTAATTGGATTTAGGAAACATAATTATCAGCAAAATTACTTAATAGGCTTATTGCTGGATCATCAAAAAGGAGGCATATTAAACTAAAATAAAAAAAAATCCACATAAAGAGCTTTGATGTGCCGCTGTTCGAAACACTGAGGACGGAACTCTCCAAGGTCCTGCGCATACTTTTAAGCTTTGAAGTTTCCTTCTTTCAACACTGCATCTGCCTTTCAAAGTCTATCTCGAACACACACACACACACACACACACACACACACACACACACACACACACACACACACACACACACACACACACACACACACACACACACACACACACACACACACACACACACACACACACACACACACACACACACACACACACACACACACACACACACACACACACACACACACACACACACACACACACACACACACACACACACACACACACACACACACACACACACACACACACACACACACACACACACACACACACACACACACACACACACACACACACACACACACACACACACACACACACACACACACACACACACACACACACACACACACACACACACACACACACACACACACATACACACACACCTACACACACACACACACACACACACACACACACACACACACACACACACACACACACACACACACACACACACACACACACACACACACACACACACACACACACACACACACACACACACACACACACGCACACGCACACGCACACGCACACGCACACGCACACGCGCACGCGCACGCGCACGCGCACGCACACGCGCACGCGCACGCGCACGCGCACGCGCACGCGCACGCGCACGCGCACACGCACACGCACACGCACACGCACACGCACCACGCACACGCACACGCACACGCACACGCACACGCACACGCACACGCACACACACACACACACACACACACACACACACACGCGCGCGCGCGCGCGCGCGCGCACACCATCTGGGTCTAATTCTCTGCTTCGATCGATGGCCGAGCGGAACGGGCACGGTGCCGAAGGCGAGACGAAATCACATCACGTCCTCGTCCCAGAGTTAACAGGCTTATTAAGGACGGATCGAATGGGGCCTGATTGGACCTGGTCCGCCACCACCGCCGCCGCCGACGCCGACGACGACGGCGCCGACGGCGCGTGACCACCACATGGCGACAGCGACGGCGCACTGGAGACAAGGCGTGGCGCAGGCGGTGAGGGAACGTGGCGCACGAGGCACATGTGGCGCCATATGTGGTGTCGTGGTTGGATGGTGGCGAGCGTGGAAATGGCGGTGATGCGACAAGCTCTTGGAAGCGTGTCACATGGAAGCCAGCGTCTCTTTATAAATGTCTCTTCTTTGTCTTGGTCTTCCCTTGCCATTTGCGGTATACAGAAGGCTTTACATCAGAACATGAACCATGCGATTTCATGCGAGGCTACTCACTGCTCACTGCTTAGTGGTGGCCGTTTAACTATCTACTAAAAATGCTGACGGTCATTTTACCAGATTGCCGAGTAAATCCCAGCATCTTCACACGCTGGCGCCCCATAGCATGGTTCGGTGCCTCCCACAGCTGGTCTGCACGATAGTACTTCAGTAAGCATTGACGTCACCTGGATTTTTCTACACGCGTTTTTAGACGGCGAAAGCGGTGCGGCCAGGCGAGGATAAGTTTTTTTTTCTGTGCACGAACGGTTCATGTAAGGTCTACACACGACCACATGACCATGTAACGTCGCTGAAACTGTCCCATTAGCCTGTCACGTTGGCTGTAGCGAGGGCGGCTATCGGTGGCAGTTAGGCTGGCCCGCATTACATCGTGTACACAATCACTATTTATTGGCGCCGTGGCGGTCGGCATATCGCCCTCGGGCAATTATCGGCATTCAGCGATAGCGCCGAATGGAGGTGTCATCGACGTCATCGGTGCGGCGTCGTGACGTCACAGCAGCGTCTTCAGTCTTCAGTCATTACAGCGTCATCGGTCAACACAGCCGCGGAGGCGCGTATTGTTAGGTAAACTTGCGATCAGTAGAGGCTTCCATGTAAACCATTGCAGATACAAATAACTGACCGATCCAAAGCAATCAAACCAAACCAATCCAAAGCCGTTAAGTAAGCTAGAATTGCCCGTCGATTCTTCGGCTTTGGATGCTTTATACCATGCATTTAAACTTGCAATAAGCAGGCTTGAAGCATGTAGACTTGCAATAAGCAGAGACCACAAAACAGCATATTGTGGCAAGCAAAGGTTCAGGTTAGGTCAGTTTTGGTTAGGTTAGGTTCGTTTATACTTATTTTCCCAGTCATATCTTTATTTGTCAGATATTTGTTGCTTTTCTTGAGGTGCCCGCTTATTGCAAGTTTACATTCCAAATTACGCGCCGCAGAGCGAAGTCCCGCAACTCTTCCCGAAACGTCACCCGTTTCGCGCGAACGTTTACCGCGACCACCGACGGCGAGCCATGTTCATAAAGCTGATATTGCCGGCGAGACGCCCCGGTTGACCGACCGTCGCGACACGGCGCCCCGGGGAAATCTGGAACGCAGATCGGCGGGGGCGCGTCGCCGACGACGGATCGCCCGGGGGGCTGGAGCGATGGACGCCCAATCGATGTTTGTGTTTGCGGCGCGTCGGTGGGATGTTTGTGTCCGGTTTTGGCATCAGGGGAAGCGGGTGAGGGGGTGGAGAGCCGGCGAGATCGTCCCGCCTCCGGGCCCCAGCTTTAGCTGCAGTCTGAGCGATAGAGCTGTCAGGGAGAAAGCTCGCATTGGCAAACGCTATTCGAAAAAAATACCATCGTTCCAAGGAAACATAGACGTCTACACCATCTATAAAGACATCGCAATCGTGCAAAAAGCGGAGGCGAAGGAAAACTATGCGTCTTCGGTGACCTTATTCGCTAATGCAAAGCAATCAGCTGTTGTGATGGATCAGGAGTTAGTCATGCGTGACTGAGGCCCACACAATGCAGAAGAAATGACGTCCGCTTTTTACCGCCATTGTACGCCAGCTATAATGAGGCTCGTTTTAGATTGATGCAAGATTAACGAGACAAAAATGCATTTTCGACGCGGTATTTCAAAGACACGCGATGCTTGTGTCAGTGATAATCGATAATGCGTCCCCGCTGAACTACCCAAATAAACACGGGCTATTATCGTGAAACTTCATGAATAACCGAATCCTTACCAAAAGCGCTGTTCAAACTCCTAATGAACATCTCTGCAACAGTGCAACAGCTTCAATCCCCGAACTACCAGCACAGGCTGGTCAGACTCGCAACAGAACGACATACAAACTTCCAGTGTTCAATCCGCCATAGCAGGCTAAATTCCCTCGGACACTGCACTCACGGCGAACAGCTCCAATAGCCGCCAACCAGCGATGACCCGTCGTTGGCGATGCTTTTGTCTGCCACGTCCATGTTGGTGGAAGGCTCAGCCCTGGCTGCTGTCGGTGCCAGTCTCTCCAGTGCATACTGCCCTGGTCCGGACAGAATGTGAACCACTCACCATGAGCACCTCTCTCTGCAGTGTCTTTGGACACACTATATGGGTGGCGGTGCGTATATGGGTGGCGGTGCGTATATGGGTGGCGGTGCGTATATGGGTGGCTATATGGGTGGCGGTGCGTATATGGGTGGCGGTGCGTATATGGGTGGCTATATGGGTGGCGGTGCGTATATGGGTGGCGGTGCGTATATGGGTGGCTATATGGGTGGCGGTGCGTATATGGGTGGCGGTGCGTATATGGGTGGCTATATGGGTGGCGGTGCGTATATGGGTGGCGGTGCGTATATGGGTGGCTATATGGGTGGCGGTGCGTATATGGGTGGCGGTGCGTATATGGGTGGCTATATGGGTGGCGGTGCGTATATGGGTGGCGGTGCGTATATGGGTGGCGGTGCGTATATGGGTGGCTATATGGGTGGCGGTGCGTATATGGGTGGCTATATGGGTGGCGGTGCGTATATGGGTGGCTATATGGGTGGCGGTGCGTATATGGGTGGCTATATGGGTGGCTATATGGGTGGCTATATGGGTGGCGGTGCGTGGTCTTCCTGCAGCGAAACTTTGACGCTTAATGAATGTTTACGCTTGAGTGGATTTGGGAAGATTTAACTAATGAACAAGTTGAACCGCTCACTGGTAAGTATATATGGTTGAAGGGCTGTCACTGTCCATATGGTTAATATTTTATATAACTCTAAGTTGTTTAATCTGGACGTCTTCATGCATCATGTAAATCCGAAAAGATACTCAAAAATACGTTTTTGTGCCTTTATATTTGTTATAAGTTCTTCGAAAGGTCTTTCTAAATATTATTCACTATTCAATTGAAGTATAACAACCCATCAGTGGGAATCCAAATAGACAGATGTTATATAGTTATATAATATGCGATAGCGCTGCCTTCATCGGATGTTATCAGGGGCGTAGCTTCTCCAGACAAGTTGGGGGAGGGGGCTGAGCTGGGAAAAATCGCTTAAAGTACCATAAAAATCCACAAAGATACAAATTTATCCCCGGATTGACCCACTTTCTCGTCCAAGTTGGGGGGGGGGGCTGAAGCCAAGTTGGGGGGGGGACTGAAGCCAAGTCGGGGGGGGGGCTGAAGCCCCCTCAACTGAATAGGAAACTACTCCCCTGGACATTATATAACATGATTTATACATAGATGATAAAGAGATGATATATATATATATATATATATATATATATATATATATATATATATATATATATATATATATATATATATATACATTATACAGGTGGTAATACTGTGGTATATACACTTTGTATATAGAAAGTGGACGCTCTGGTTTCACAGCATCACTTAAAGTGATTACCCCAAAATAACCCAAATCCGATATTTAATTCACTTGTATTGTCATTTTGAGAACCAACAGGAATAATTAAGTAGATGCCAATATTAGTTGGATAAATTATTGTCAGGCAGATCAGCGGGTTGGAAACAATAAATTAGAAGAGCACGTCTCCTCCATCTCACTGAAGACCAGGCATTGACAGGGGTTAAGTGCTAGTGTCTGGCCTCTGAGCAATGACCTTCAACCCTTAATTTAGTCCATCCATCCTACCCAGTCTGACTGCAGCCGCTATCCACTTCCATCAGACCACCTGACCCGTTCCTGTGACCACATGACCCGTTCCTGTGACCACCTCAGTCGTTCCTGTGACCACCTCAGTCGTTCCTGTGACCACCTGACCCGTTCCTGTGACCACCTGACCCGTTCCTGTGACCACCTGACCCGTTCATGTGACCACCTCAGTCGTTCCTGTGACCACCTGGCCCGTCCCTCAGACCAACTGACCCCTCCCTTGGGCCAGCTGAACCGTTCACTTGGGCCAGCTGAACCGTTCACTTGGACCTCGAACCATCTGTGAGCACCTGACCCATCGCCTGTGACCACTTGACCCCTCTCTTGGACCACCTGACCAGCGCCCTGGAACCACCTGACCGGCCCATCAGACCACCCGAGCTAACCCCTCCGACCACCCGAGCTGACCCCTCAGACTACCCGAGCTGACCCCTCGGACCACCCGAGCTAATCCCTCCGACCACCCGAGCTGACCCCTCGGACTACCCGAGCTGACCCCTCGTACCACCCGAGCTAACCCCTCCGACCACCCGAGCTGACCCCTCGGACTACCCGAGCTGACCCCTCGGACCACCCGAGCTAACCCCTCCGACCACCCGAGCTGACCCCTCGGACTACCCGAGCTGACCCCTCGGACCACTCGAGCTGACCACTCGGACCACTCGAGCAGACCCCTCGGACCACCCGAGCTGACCCCTCTGACCACCCGAGCTGACCCCTCGGACCACCCGAGCTGATCCCTCGGACCACTCGAGCTGACCCCTCGGACCACCCGAGCTAACCCCTCCGACCACCCGAGCTGACCCCTCGGACTACCCGAGCTGACCCCTCGGACCACTCGAGCTGACCCCTCGGACCACTCGAGCAGACCCCTCGGACCACCCGAGCTGACCACTCGGACCACCCGAGCTGACCCCTCGGACCACCCGAGCTGACCCCTCGGACCACTCGAGCTGACCCCTCGGACCACCCGAGCTGACCCCTCGTACCACCCGAGCTGACCCCTCGGACCACCCGAGCTGACCCCTCGGACCACCAGAGCTGACCCCTCGGACCACCCGAGCTGACCCCTCGGACCACCCGAGCTGACCCCTCGGACCACCCGAGCTGACCCCTCGGACCACTCGAGCTGACCCCTCGGACCACCCGAGCTGACCCCTCGGACCACCAGAGCTGACCCCTCGGACCACCAGAGCTGACCCCTCGGACCACCTAGCTGGTAGTCCACGCCACTCTCCCGGCACACTGGGTGGCGGCGCTGACACGACGCCAGCGACCCAATGAAGACAGATGACGTGCAGCTCTGCGCACCCTCCGTCTCTCCGCTGCCTTCGCCGTCTCCCCACACCGCCTCCCCACACTGCCTCCCCACACCGCCTCCCCACACGGCCTCCCCACACCGCCTCCCCACACCGCCTCCCCACACCGCCTCCCCACACTGCCTCCCCACACTGCCTCCCCACACCGCCTCCCCACACTGCCTCCCCACACCGCCTCCCCACACTGCCTCCCCACACCGCCTCCCCACACCGCCTCCCCACACCGCCTCCCCACACTGCCTCCCCACACCGCCTCCCCATACTGCCTCCCCACACCGCCTCCCCACACCGCCTCCCCACACTGCCTCCCCACACCGCCTCCCCACACCGCCTCCCCACACTGCCTCCCCACACCGCCTCCCCATACTGCCTCCCCACACCGCCTCCCCACACCGCCTCCCCACACTGCCTCCCCACACCGCCTCCCCACACCACCTCCCCACACTGCCTCCCCACACTGCCTCCCCACACCGCCTCCCCACACCGCCTCCCCACACCGCCTCCCCACACTGCCTCCCCACACCGCCTCCCCACACCGCCTCCCCACACCGCCTCCCCACACCGCCTCCCCACACTGCCTCCCCACACCGCCTCCCCACACTGCCTCCCCACACCGCCTCCCCACACTGCCTCCCCACACCGCCTCCCCACACCGCCTCCCCACACTGCCTCCCCACACCGCCTCCCCATATCGCCTCCCCACACTGCCTCCCCACCCGCCTCCCCACACCGCCTCCCCACACCGCCTCCCCACACCGCCTCCCCACACCGCCTCCCCACACCGCCTCCCCACACTGCCTCCCCACACCGCCTCCCCACACCGCCTCCCCACACCGCCTCCCCACACCGCCTCCCCACACTGCCTCCCCACACCGCCTCCCCACACTGCCTCCCCACACCGCCTCCCCACACTGCCTCCCCACACCGCCTCCCCACACCGCCTCCCCACACTGCCTCCCCACACCGCCTCCCCATATCGCCTCCCCACACTGCCTCGCCACACCGCCTCCCCACACCGCCACCCCACACCGCCTCCCCACACTGCCTCCCCACACCGCCTCCCCACACTGCCTCCCCACACCGCCTCCCCACACCGCCTCCCCACACTGCCTCCCCACACCGCCTCCCCACACCGCCTCCCCACACTGCCTCCCCACACCGCCTTCCCATATCGCCTCCCCACACTGCCTCCCCACACCGCCTCCCCACACCGCCTCCCCACACTGCCTCCCCACACCGCCTCCCCACACCGCCTCCCCACACTGCCTCCCCACACCGCCTCCCCATATCGCCTCCCCACACTGCCTCCCCATATCGCCTCCCCACACTGCCTCCCCACACCGCCTCCCCACACCGCCTCCCCACACTGCCTCCCCACACCGCCTCCCCACACTGCCTCCTCACACTGCCTCCCCACACCACCTCCACACACTGCCTCCCCACACTGCCTCCCCACACTCCCTGCAGGCCCGTGACCCGACCCGGCCGACCCGGCCGCGCGCGCCGGCAGCGCCGCCGCCGCGCCAAACCAGTCGCAATGGTGATGAACGACGACCGGGGGCGTCATGAATGGAGTCATTTATCAGCTCCGGCTCTCCGCGGTGTGGTGCGGTGCCGGTGCCGGTGCCGGTGCCGGTGCGGTGCCGGTGCGGTGCCGGTGCCGGCGGCGTTTGCTGACTGTTTGTGACTGTTTGTGACTCCCCGGCGGCGTTCGGTGACTGTTTGTAACTCCCCGCTCCCGATCGGTCTCCCATGACGCTCAGGAACGAGTTGCTCCGCTTCGTTCTGGCCCAGTGGTAATGACGGCTGCGCGGCAGACGTCATCAGTCATTGGGACGAGCGAGACGCGATGTCGTGTCCGGAACTGGGTCGTCTCCTCGACAGTGATTGGCGGTGCTCAGGATCGCCGGCGGCAGTTGGCGGCGGGTGACCACTGGCAGATCCAGAACGGCGAAAAACAATGTTTTGAGGGTCAAATCGTAAAGAATACTCGCAAAAATCGTGAAGAATGTAGAGAATAATCGTAAAAATAAAAAAAGATGTAAATAAATAATAATAATCCTACGAATTAGAGAAAAAAAATTGATATTTTAAAAACAAATCATAAAAATCGTCATGTATCGCTGCATAGTGCATAATGCATATGCATTCAGAATGTTATATACTTTGTTTTAAAAATTGCTTTGACATTGTTTGAAATCAGGAAACGTGTCCATGTTCGGCCGATTTCAGTAGATTTAGCAGTCATGGACCCGTTCAATGCGGAAATATTCCTGCAGGCACCGTTCGACGTTCGTGCGATGCGTCGGTCGGACCGGTACTCAAAGTCACTAGAACACTGCCGCGGGTCGACCCGATTCTCCGAATGGAATGTCTAACATATATCACATACATGACATGTTGTCGGATTTTGAGCTTTTGGCCGAGCTGGCCGGAGCAGGGCTGGTCTGTCTGTTGAGATCGTCCGAACGAGCCGTCAGGAGCCTTCTCGCGTCGGCGGCGAGCTTCAAACCGACTCGTCTCGCCTCGATACCCGCTTCGCGTCTCGCGTCTCGCCTCGATACCCGCTTTATGCTCCGTTTTATGGAAGGTGTAAAAATGGTATGAGGGTTCTAAACTGCAGACGGGCGCATCGCAGCGTATAAAACGGCGGTTCTGGCACCCTCCCCACTGCAGGCCCGCACGCCTTTGGCCCGGACCCTGACGGCCGCCAGGGGGAGGGTTTCACGGAACGAACGAAACAACGGCAAGGATGGAAGAGTGTGATGGATGCTTGCATGTCAGCTTTGGGAAGGCCATTCTGAATGCGGGGAATGTAAGGCAACAACGGTAAAATTATCACGTAAACGTGGGAATGCGGTGTCTGTGTGATGAAAGTGTGGGGGCGAAACCCGCGGCGCGAAACGCTCTTCAAGCGATGGCGCCAAGTGCCGGCGCCGGTCGGAGGCTTGAATTACACCATAAATTATAGACGACTGAAAACAATGGCGCTGTCGGTGCGGTACATTGCCTCTTTCTGGCCGCGCAAACATGTCGGTAACGTAGTTTATGGAGGCGGTAATGCCAGGGGTCGTCGGGGACGCCGGCTCTGTCGATCGTCCGACCCTTCTATCCGACCCCATCGGCGGATAGGAGCGAGATAGCCCGCCATCGGATCGCCATCGGGTCACCATCGGACGGCCGCGATGGCAGCGATGGCAGCGATGGTAGCGATGGCGGCGATGGCAGACGCCGCCGGAAGCTGCCGTCCCATCGGTCGGCCATCGCGCCAGCATCGAGCAGCCCCGCTCACTCTGACAAATCGACCGAGATCCGCTACGATCGTCCTCATCCACTGCGAAGACCAACATCTATCATAGCCCGGGGCGCTCCCCCGCCACAGCGCCGAGCTTCGGCCGGTCTCCGTCAGGTGGCAGGCCCGTCGCGCTGCGTTAAAAGCGGCCCGGCCACGCATGCGATGCTTCAATAATGATACCCAAATAATGGGTCCCGCCTGAGAATCATGGAAAATACTGATTAGGCGGCGGCGATGGCTAAATAATCCACGCTTCCGGGCGGCGCGAGACGGGCAGTGGGACGGCAGTCACGAACCGGCGGCCAAATTGAGGGGAGGCGTGCGGCGCGGCCGCCCCGCTGGCATGCGTCAGCTGTTGTGATGGTGCACCGCACGCACGCCCCCCCCCCCCCCCCCCCCGGCCCTAGTCTCCGCCCCCTCCTGCGCCGAGTTGCAAACAGCACAACGCACGCCTAACGTGCTCCGGTGTTAGGAACGGTGTGTTCGCTTCTGAAGTGGCCTAGATCGGCGCAATTGGTTGTTGCGATATGGTCCAGCGGACTAAACCAGACCACACTAGACCACAGGAGACCACCTCGGACCACGGCAGACCACACTGCCTGTAAATAAATCCCGGTGAGAGCAGGGCCGTGGCGGGGGTCGGATTTCTGTGCGTCTGGGCGCCGTGCCAGCGGTGGGCTGCTCGAATTTCTCGCGGTGGGGGGCGGAGGATGTCAGGCTGGACCCCACTGTGGGGAGGAGAGGGGAGGGGAGGGGAGGGGAGGGGAGGGTGGTCTCTGGAGTGACGACAGGGTATACGGACGAGGCCACAGGGGCGCGGGGCGCGGGGCGCGGGATTGCTCCTGCGCCCAGCTGACCTCGGCTCCTGCGAGTAAATGCACGGCCCCTTCTATTTCCCAACTGTAAATTATAATCGAAATGTTGTTTGCATGCCATCATAATGAATTGTCTCCATTGATGCAATCATTTACGAGTATTCATGACATAAACATAAGCTGAGCTATCAATTTCGCAAATGTAGCAATAGCTGACAATACAAACGGCCAAAACAAACTTTATTGGTATGCTAAATCAACCATATCACATACACTTGGGGTATATTTTGTTTGTGTTCGCAACGCTAGAGAGCTGTCTATTGCAACATGATTTAGTAGGAGTGGGAGATATTCGTGCTTCGTCGCATGTTAGATTAGCGATCAACGTCGGCTTACTATAAACGTGAGCCCCCGTTTGGCAAGAGAACAGCATTCTCATTAGAACATATTATCTGTCGCTGCACAGTACAACGTGTCTGCCAGTGTCTGCCAGTGTCTGCCAAGGTAACCAGTGACCGGCAGTTCTGCCAGGACCTCGTCTAAACATGGGACACGGACCATGTCGAAAAGCCACTCTTCGTGATCATAAACTGTTTCCATTCGCATTCTTCCGTAACGTGTCCATCCTCAATCCCTACATCGTTTTGAGCCCCCACGTACTTTGCCCCACTGCGTTCACTGTCTCCAGTCCCATCTGCTGTCCCTTTCCCAGCGCAATTTACGTCCCTTTCCCAGCCCTCGCGCGCCATCCGGCCATTGGGACGGACCTAATGTCCGGGCAAATGGAGCGGACCAGGCCGAGCGGCCGCGGCCGGGGCCTGGCCGCGTCATAACCGCCGAACTAGCCGCTTTACAGCACCACCAGATTGCCGGTATTTACGACTGCGAGATACGAGACGGCTCGATAAAACAACGGTGCTATAGGGCTGTGGCCAGTTCACGCCACGTAATTACAAATCGCAAAATGGCGCGCAAACGCGTGGTAAAAGCTCCCCATTAATTAACGGATCGACACGACGTGGCCGTCGGCCATCTTGGTCTCAGGAACGCCGCCGCCGTGAGCGATGGCAGGGGTTATTATATCCGTCACGACTGTATTTAACGCTTTTTATTTCGGCCGTGAATCGCGCGCAACACTTTGTGCCAGCTTTAAAGAGTGTTTGACTGGGGGGCTCACAATCGCTCAGCCGAAGGCTCACGGAGGGGTGCAGCTGAGAGAGCTCCGGCGCCAGCTGCGCCTATAATGCACTCTGTCTCTGAAACGGCCGTTTGCTGACGCTAACGTGCTTAAGCCGTCGATAAAATGCCGACGGAGCTTTGGAGGAGACACTTGAGCGCAGCAGGACTCGCCGGGCAGCCATTCTGAGCGAGAACCAAGCCCGGTGAGCGTGGAGTGTGGACTCGCCGACTCGCCGAGTCAGCAGCCGAGGGTTCCCGAGCGGTGACGCAGGCGGCTCGACGCTCCCGCCTCGGCCGCGCCTCGGAAGCCCCGCTGCTCGATCAGCTGATCGGCCCGCCGCCGGCGCCGGCCGCTGCTGACCTATTGACCTCGGCGTGACGTCACTGGCGGTCTGAGTCAGCCACCAGGGTCGCAAGGTCAAACGAGCGGGCAGAGCGCGGCGCGGCGGACGTCCGGGAGGGAGGCAGAGGGGCGGAGACAGTTGCCGAGCGCGGGGAGAGACAGTCACCGCCCTGTATCGTACGCCCTGGCGATGCGAGGTTCCGTTATTTGCTCTGCCCTGCCTCTGGCTGTTTGATCGTGCCGACCTGAGACGCTGATCCTGAGACAGCTAAGGAAGTATTGGGCCGGTACGTAATGATTTATTCGCGCTCCACGTCCCTCCCCTGTCGGCCGCCGGGCGGCGCGCAGCAGAAAGTATTTATTTCTTCAATTTGAGCGCCCTCACCAGCCTGCGCGTGGTGGTTATTGGCATCGCCCTATCTCCGGCGGGCAGCCGCTGGGGTGCGCCGGAGGGGGCGGCTGCCTGCTTATTTCCCGGCCACAGCCGCCGGCCGAATGTGATTTAAAGCGCCGACCAGCCGGTAATCACGCACGTCCGAGTGTGTGGGGGAACTCGGGAATGCCCTGCCGAGCCCGACCGTCCGGCTCTGTCCAGCCCCGACCGGCCCGACCGACCGACCGGCCCCGGCCTGACCCGGCCCACCGGCCCCGACCGGCCCCACCGACCCACCGGCCCCGACCTGGCCCGACCGACCCACCGGCCCCGACCTGGCCCGACCCCTGCCCCGCAGGACAGCGTGATTGCGCATTTCACAGTATAATTTAGCCCCCCGCCGAACAATTTCTACTCTGTAATTACTCCTCTTATCTGCGAGAACTAATGGTGTTTCGCACCATAATTTTGTCCATTGCTATCTTCATGTCTTGCGCTAGCGATTCATTAGAGCCCTGGCCGCGTCCACAATGGAACGTGACGGAACGTGACGGCTCCTGATAGATGACGGCTCACAATTGGATTTTAACGCAGGCGCTATGGCGGCGCTGCAATAGATAACAACAATTCATCACGCTCTAACAAACTCATTCACTTCTTGCGCTCATTCAATAAAACCGGATCTAATATTCCCCCGGCGAACGGTAATGAGAAACGTGGCGCCCCGAGTCGAGACGGGCCTTGATTGGAATCGGGCCGAGAGGGGTGTGGTGCGGCGTGGTGCGGCGTGGTGCGGCGTGGGGCGGCGTGGTGCGGCGTGGTGCGGCGTGGGCGGCGTGGTGCGGCGTGGGGCGGCGCGGTGCGGCGTGGGGCGGCGTGGTATGGTGTAGTGCGGTGCAGTATCACGGCTTACATTCCCTCCGCAGGCGGTGGTTCCTCCGCAGGTATATGACCACGGTCGGTAGCTATCAGCCGCAGTATTTGCGCGGCTTGAGGAGTTACCTGTCAATCTCCTTCGGGCCCTCCGCAAACAAGCCATGTATAATTAGCCCCGGGAATGATTGCGGGCAATGTGCACCTTATTCCTGGCCTAATTTACTTTCTGAAGCGTTTATGGCGTCATATTTTGCCGTCCGTATCTCCGCCGGCACGGCGCTGCCAGTTCGACACTATAATTTAAACCCGGCTTAGCATAAATAAAGATAAGGATATTATGTGAAATATGAACCTACCCGCTGTCTGAAGCACTTGATGGACGTCTGAAAAGCTTGTGTGCGGCGTGCTGTCGCCGGGTAGAAAAGGCTGAATCAGATTTCTGTCAATTATGCTCAGAAAAACAATATGTGCCCGGCTTACAAAGGGAGGATTCCTCGCATTCAGAGAACTGATGCATCACTGCCTCCTATTTTTCATCGTAAAACAAAGGATGAATGCTTGACATGCATGACCCGTTTTCTTTAGCTTTCTATGCCAGCCGCGCGGGTTCTGTTCAACTACCTTAACTTAACTATCCAGTGAATGGAAGCAAGTTTTATCTTACTTGAAAAACTCGTCACGAACTTTCCACAATTTGGTAGTGCTCGCCGACGAAGCATTGTTTGGCCGTGTATATGGCATGCCGCCTGCGCCAGCGCCGAGCCGGACATTTTATGTCACACTGGAGGTTATCCAAATTGGTTTACGAAGCAAATAAAACCTATTGCAATGACTGTAATGAAACTTTACGACCGCCGTAAATTTGCCCCGCCGACGCGTTTAATTTGAAAAAAGCGCCGGCCGGCAGTCGATCGACGTGACACTGGTAAACAGGGAGGATGTATCGAGGGACAAGCCGCCGCCAGCAGAGCGCCGATTTCGACGACCATTCCGACGTCCACAGCGGAGCCGGCCGACGCACCGAGTTGGAGCCATTTCCGGCGACAACTGGGAACGACGAGGAGTGGGAGGAGCGGGCGTTACGGACGGTAGCTTAGCCATGGATGACATGTACCTGGATCGGCCACTCAGCGATAAATGCGACCACACTTGCCTCCTAGCGGTGGAGGCGCGAAGCTTCGATGTGCAGGTGATCTTCCGCCAAACGCATCATCTTATGCTTAATTGTTGGGATGGAACCAGTGTTTTACCGCAAATAGGCTGTCAGTTTGATTGTTTAATGAATGGTTATTGATGTGCTCGTGGATGTAGTTTTTCCCAGAGACGCTGCCATGATTGTACAATGGATACAACCAGCAGCAGGGACGTAGGAACGCCACGAAAAGTGAGGGGGCCAGTGAAACTTTGATCTTGTCTTGAAAGAAACCCAACCCCCCTATGGAAAATATATTTGCAGATTTGGGCTCTTCTCGTCTTGGTGAACCTTTTGCCATATTTTTGTTTTCATCAAGCAAAGAAAACTTCACGCAAAACAGATGATGGCACAAGGTTCACCAAGACGAGAAGAGCCCAAATCTGCAAATACATTTTCCATAGGGGTGTTGGGGTTTTCTCAAGACGAGATCGAAGTTTCACTGGCCCCCTCACTTTCCGTGACGTTCCTACGTTCCTGCTGCTGGTTGTATCCAGGGGCGTCGCCACATATTTTTGAGTGGGGGGGGGGGACGAAGTGCCGAATGAACCATCAATACGGTTCGCGACAATGTGAAGGAAAATCAGCTTTTACCTTAGCATTTTTACTTAGGAATGCAATTTTTAGTTGTAACTACCAGCTTTATTTTTTATATTTAAAACTATAACAAGTGATAGATGCAAAACAATCACTTCTTCGGAAATCATGGCATATTGTTAAAACGACGCTATATTCGATAGACACTGCCAGGCGATTCGCTCATCGCTGTTTGGGATACATATCACAGTTATTCGTGTTACATAGAAATTCAAGCCATTTCATACTAATTATAATTAGTGGCAGCCACTTGTCCGTCTATCCGTTCGGATGTCATCCGATTGCTTAATAACTCCTCGCACCTTGCAGTAAAAACCGCGAAATTTAGCATGTTAGTGGGGATGTAGGGTCGCACGATCGTATAGGAAAATGTTGTGTCGATCCATGATCACAGTAGACTGCAATTCTAATTATTCTTAATAGGCCGTGAATATCAGAATTTATATGCGCCACCCGGCTGCCACTGGACTGGCTTTTTGCTTTCGAGAGACACTGGCTCGGTGGTTATGGGGGCAGGGTCAGGGATTTTATAGATATTTAGGAGGTCGGTAGTGCGATACAAGGCAACGTCACTGGCGTTTTTTTTATCTTCTTCATAAGCTCAGCGCATCTAACTGTTCTGCATGCTGGCCGACCCGGGCTGCCCGTAACTGTACCAGGAGGACGGATCGCCCAGGAACCGGTGACTGCCGCCGGTTCGTCGTGCAGACTGCGGGGTAGTCGTTTGTGAACGGCTGGCCGAGACGGATGCGGAAGAAGTAGCTCATGTACCTGGAGTAATGGATGAAGTAGTTATCAGAAAACTACCTCAGTTTGCAAACTTCGAACGCATTTGGGCAGAACTTGAACGAAATGGCTTGCATATTTTATTGTATAAATTTAGTCCGCAGTTTTTGAATGGATATATTTCCTAGGTCAGGACCTGGCAAAACAGTTTGATTACCGAGCGGAGCGAGGTCTTCCGTCAACTAGGGGAAGGGGGGGGGGGGGAATACGTATGAGCGGCCCGACCGTAGCCATGGTTTTCAGAAACGTATTTCTTTGCAGTTATTCGGTCGAAGTGGCTGAAAACTTTCACACAAAAACGTTCATGTCGTAAAACTATCTGCCGGTGTTTCCTTTCAGCAACCACAAAGTGTGCCTAAACAGCAAATAGGGCACATTAACGCCATAATATGCCCGTATTTCTGCTACCGAAATTTCATTTAAATTCCTGTCAACTTCCCTCAAGAAAAGTAAAAATATTGATCTGATCCCTTCCATTCTTCCATTGCACTGCTATTTTTGCAAATGTTTTTATGATATGAAACCTGCAATATTTCCGAACAAAGTATGTATTTATGTCTCAAAACCTGGGGGGGGGGGACAATCCCCCCAGTCTGACGACTGGGGGGACGGTGTCCCCCTCCCTTCCCCACGGCGACGCCCTTGGTTGTATCTATTGTAAAATCATGTTAGCGTCTCTGGGAAAAACTACATCCACGAGCACATCCAAAACCATTCATTAAACAATCAAACTAACAGCCTATTCGAAGTAAAACACTGGTTCCATCCCAACAGTTAACCATAAGATGATGCGGGTGGCGGGAGTTCATCTGTACGTCGAAGCTTCGCGCCTCCACCGCTAGGCGGCGACCGTGGTTGCCGACATCAAAGGCGACGACACCATAGGCGTACACAAGGGGGGGGGGGGGGGGGAAACGGGGCAATTGACCCCCCCCCCCCCCCCCCACCCCCTGAGCAAAAATGTTTTTTTGGTGGGGGTACTTTATGCCCCCCTGAGCAAAAATGTCCCCTCCTGGAGTTAATCCTGAGTACGCTACTGGACGACACCGAGTGACCGATCCAGGTATATCTCATGCATGGCTTAGCTTAGCGAGACAGAGGCGCAGGCCACAGTGGCGAACTTGATCTGAATTAAACCGGCACAACTTGGAGCGTCGTGCGTCCGACCTCTCCCAACTGTTTTCAACTGTCACTGCCGGCGCAAAAACTTGCCGGACGCCGCCCGCGCCGGCCGCCGTCGCTTGTTAGGCGATGACACGTCCGCGGAAATCTGGTCAAACTTTCCGCCCAAGTTGCCGCCCAACTTTCGACGTCGCTTTATCTGCAGGAATATCACGACCACGGGCTCGTCCCGGCCCGCTGGCGTGACGGACGGACATATCCGAACATTATCCACTGAGCTGTCAGGTGTCTGTCGGTCTGTCGGTCTGTCGGTCTGTCGGTCTGTCGGTCTGTCGGTCTGTCGGTCTGTCGGTCTGTCGGTCTGTCGGTCTGTCGGTCTGTCGGTCTGTCGGTCTGTCGGTCTGTCGGTCTGTCTGTATGTCAGTATGTCAGTATGTCAGTAT
>JAXIVJ010006409.1:0-67054 GCA_036785665.1 Chirona hameri | reverse complement strand
AGGAGGGGGAGGGGAGAGTCGGAGAGGAGGGGGAGGAGAGAGGAGAGGAGGGGAGGGGAGGGGCGGAGAGAGGAGAGAGGAGAGAAAAGGAGAGGAGAGGGGGAGAGAGGAGTGATCAGAGGAGTGAGGAGAGGTGAGGAGAGGAGAGGAAGTGAGGAGTGAGGAGTGAGGAGTGAGGAGTGAGGAGTGAGGAGTGAGGAGTGAGGAGAGGGTGAGGAGAGGAGAGGAGTGAGGAGTGAGGAGAGGAGTGAGGAGAGGAGTGAGGAGAGGAGTGAGGAGTGAGGAGTGAGGAGTGAGGAGTGAGGAGTGAGGAGTGAGGAGTGAGGAGAGAGTGAGGAGAGGAGTGAGGAGAGGAGTGAGGAGAGGAGTGAGGAGAGGAGTGAGGAGAGGAGTGAGGAGAGGAGTCGAGGAGAGGAGTGAGGAGAGGAGTGAGGAGAGGACGTGAGGAGAGGAGTGAGGAGAGGAGTGAGGAGAGGAGTGAGGAGAGGAGTGAGGAGAGGAGTGAGGAGAGGAGTGAGGAGAGGAGTGAGGAGAGGAGTGAGGAGAGGAGTGAGGAGAGGAGTGAGGAGAGGAGTGAGGAGAGGAGTGAGGAGAGGAGTGAGGAGAGGAGTGAGGAGAGGAGTGAGGAGAGGAGTGAGGAGAGGAGTGAGGAGAGGAGTGAGGAGAGGAGTGAGGAGAGGAGTGAGGAGAGGAGTGAGGAGAGGAGTGAGGAGAGGAGTGAGGAGAGGAGTGAGGAGAGGAGTGAGGAGAGGAGTGAGGAGAGGAGTGAGGAGAGGAGTGAGGAGAGGAGTGAGGAGAGGAGTGAGGAGAGGAGTGAGGAGAGGAGTGAGGAGAGAGGAGTGAGGAGAGGAGTGAGGAGAGGAGTGAGGAGAGGAGTGAGGAGAGGAGTGAGGAGAGGAGTGAGGAGAGGAGTGAGGAGAGGAGTGAGGAGAGGAGTGAGGAGAGGAGTGAGGAGAGGAGTGAGGAGAGGAGTGAGGAGAGGAGTGAGGAGAGGAGTGAGGAGAGGAGTGAGGAGAGGAGTGAGGAGAGGAGTGAGGAGAGGAGTGAGGAGAGGAGTGAGGAGAGGAGTGAGGAGAGGAGTGAGGAGAGGAGTGAGGAGAGGAGTGAGGAGAGGAGTGAGGAGAGGAGTGAGGAGAGGAGTGAGGAGAGGAGTGAGGAGAGGAGTGAGGAGAGGAGTGAGGAGAGGAGTGAGGAGAGGAGTGAGGAGAGGAGTGAGGAGAGGAGTGAGGAGAGGAGTGAGGAGAGGAGTGAGGAGAGGAGTGAGGAGAGGAGTGAGGAGAGGAGTGAGGAGAGGAGTGAGGAGAGGAGTGAGGAGAGGAGTGAGGAGAGGAGTGAGGAGAGGAGTGAGGAGAGGAGTGAGGAGAGGAGTGAGGAGAGGAGTGAGGAGAGGAGTGAGGAGAGGAGTGAGGAGAGGAGTGAGGAGAGGAGTGAGGAGAGGAGTGAGGAGAGGAGTGAGGAGAGGAGTGAGGAGAGGAGTGAGGAGAGGAGTGAGGAGAGGAGTGAGGAGAGGAGTGAGGAGAGGAGTGAGGAGAGGAGTGAGGAGAGGAGTGAGGAGAGGAGTGAGGAGAGGAGTGAGGAGAGGAGTGAGGAGAGGAGTGAGGAGAGGAGTGAGGAGAGGAGTGAGGAGAGGAGTGAGGAGAGGAGTGAGGAGAGGAGTGAGGAGAGGAGTGAGGAGAGGAGTGAGGAGAGGAGTGAGGAGAGGAGTGAGGAGAGGAGTGAGGAGAGGAGTGAGGAGAGGAGTGAGGAGAGGAGTGAGGAGAGGAGTGAGGAGAGGAGTGAGGAGAGGAGTGAGGAGAGGAGTGAGGAGAGGAGTGAGGAGAGGAGTGAGGAGAGGAGTGAGGAGAGGAGTGAGGAGAGGAGTGAGGAGAGGAGTGAGGAGAGGAGTGAGGAGAGGAGTGAGGAGAGGAGTGAGGAGAGGAGTGAGGAGAGGAGTGAGGAGAGGAGTGAGGAGAGGAGTGAGGAGAGGAGTGAGGAGAGGAGTGAGGAGAGGAGTGAGGAGAGGAGTGAGGAGGGTGAGGAGAGGAGTGAGGAGAGGAGTGAGGAGAGGAGTGAGGAGAGGAGTGAGGAGAGGAGTGAGGAGAGGAGTGAGGAGAGGAGTGAGGAGAGGAGTGAGGAGAGGAGTGAGGAGTGAGGAGAGGAGTGAGGAGAGGAGTGAGGAGAGGAGTGAGGAGAGGAGTGAGGAGAGGAGTGAGGAGAGGAGTGAGGAGAGGAGTGAGGAGAGGAGTGAGGAGAGGAGTGAGGAGAGGAGTGAGGAGAGGAGTGAGGAGAGGAGTGAGGAGAGGAGTGAGGAGAGGAGTGAGGAGAGGAGTGAGGAGAGGAGTGAGGGAGGAGTGAGGAGAGGAGTGAGGAGAGGAGTGAGGAGAGGAGTGAGGAGAGGAGTGAGGAGAGGAGTGAGGAGAGGAGTGAGGAGAGGAGTGAGGAGAGGAGTGAGGAGAGGAGTGAGGAGAGGAGTGAGGGAGGAGTGAGGAGAGGAGTGAGGAGAGGAGTGAGGAGAGGAGTGAGGAGTGGAGTGAGGAGAGGAGTGAGGAGAGGAGTGAGGAGAGGAGTGAGGAGAGGAGTGAGGAGAGGAGTGAGGAGAGGAGTGAGGAGAGGAGTGAGGAGAGGAGTGAGGAGAGGAGTGTGAGGAGAGGAGTGAGGAGAGGAGTGAGGAGAGGAGTGAGGAGAGGAGTGAGGAGAGGAGTGAGGAGAGGAGTGAGGAGAGGAGTGAGGAGAGGAGTGAGGAGAGGAGTGAGGAGAGGAGTGAGGAGGAGTGAGGGAGGAGTGAGGAGAGGAGTGAGGAGAGGAGTGAGGAGAGGAGTGAGGAGAGGAGTGAGGAGAGGAGTGAGGAGAGGAGTGAGGAGAGGAGTGAGGAGAGGAGTGAGGAGAGGAGTGAGGAGAGGAGTGAGGAGAGGAGTGAGGAGAGGAGTGAGGAGAGGAGTGAGGAGAGGAGTGAGGAGAGGAGTGAGGAGAGGAGTGAGGAGAGGAGTGAGGAGAGGAGTGAGGAGAGGAGTGAGGAGAGGAGTGAGGAGAGGAGTGAGGAGAGGAGAGGAGAGGAGAGGAGAGGAGAGGAGAGAGGAGAGGAGAGGAGAGGAGAGGAGAGGAGAGGAGAGAGGAGAGGAGAGAGGAGAGGAGTGAGGAGAGGAGAGGAGAGGAGAGGAGAGGAGAGGAGAGGAGAGGAGAGGGAGGAGAGGAGGAGGAGAGGAGAGAGGAGAGGAGAGGAGAGGAGAGGAGAGGAGAGGAGAGGAGAGGAGAGGAGAGAGGAGAGGAGAGGAGAGGAGAGGAGAGAGGAGAGGAGAGAGGAGAGGAGGAGAGGAGAGTGAGGAGAGGAGAGGAGAGGAGAGAGGAGAGGAGAGGAGAGGAGAGAGGAGAGCAGAGGGAGAGAGCGGGACCAGCCGGCTGACCCAGCCTTATCGGTCGGCCTGCGCCCTGAGCTGCGCACCTGAGCTGCGCCCGGCGCCCGATGACCGGGGAAAGTGGCTGCCCGTCGCCCCGACCTGCCGCCTCTGTTATTACTGAATAAGGCGGCGGCGGCGGCGGCGGCGGCGGCGGCGGTGGCGGCGGGACCGGGACCGGGACCGGGGCCGGAGCGGAGTCAGTTTCACACAATACCGCGGCAGCCAGAGCGATATAACACAGAGCAGGGCCACACAGCCGGCACCGACAACACGACCGCCTGCAATCCGACAGCATAAGCTGTATTGTTTGGACTCGTATACACAATCCAGGGTGTCGTTGTTTGCATGCAAGTGTCTAGTCAAATGTGGCTTGGTCATGTCCGTACAGTTTACATAGAGCAGGCACGAGGAAGACACGTGTACGACCGGGAGTCCACGCTGAGACACAGGGGCATGGCAGCGCCAGGTGAGAACAGCAGGAGTTCATTCTATACCTCCCGTGTTCGCAGGCACGCGAGTGTCTACCAACGGTCGACTAGTCATTATGATCATCCTGAGGATAAAGGAATACAAAATAAACCTGCTTCACTCATCGTCTCGTAATAAAAGTGTTCGATGAGGCACTGCAACAGTTCATTTTGTTATACTGTGTGACATTTATATAACAGTGCAGCAGTAGCACACCAGCGCCAGCAGGCCGTGGCCTCGACTCCGGCTCCGTCCATGCATGCAGCTGGTGGTGGCGGCATATCTGAGGGGTGACATCACCTCTGTTGTCTACTGCGCTGCAGCCCACCGGCCCTGAGCCCGAGCCTGACCGGACACCCCGCGTGGCCGGCCGGAGCCGCCCACGGCCAGCTCGTCCCCCCAGGCCGTCTCTGAGCAGCCGGTGCCGGATGGTGTCTCCAATCTCCACTGGACGCCATACTGAACTCAGAACGGTACACACTACACACCGCCGCCGCCGGCGCCGCCGCCAGCGACGCCGCTTCGTCCATCACTCGCCAGCCCGAAACACCGCAGGACCACGAGGGCTTCCCGCCGACTCAAGGTGAGCCCGGCCGGTACCTCCCACGGGGCGGCGGCGGCGGCGGTGGGCGCTGGCCTCAAGGTGACCGCACCGCCCGTGGCTAACATCACACGACTCGGATCCCGGCAACACCACAGCGTTCATGTATCGCACACCAGTCCCTCGGAGTCTGGGAGACTAGGGTATGAGCGCACTACACTGTACCTGGGGTACATATCGCTGCCTCTCCCTCCCACTGGTCAGCTTCAGTGCTCTCCCACCCCAGCCGTCTTCCCACTGGTCAGTTTCAGTGCGGCAGTGAGCGCCGCGAGGACCGTCCTCCCACCCCAGGCGTCCTCCCACTGGTCAGTTTCAGTGCGGCAGTGAGCGCCGCCAGGGCCGTCCTCCCACCCCAGCCGTCCTCCCACTGGTCAGTTTCAGTGCGACAGTGAGCGCCGCGAGGACCGTCTCCCACCCCAGACGTCCTCCCACTGGTCAGTTTCAGTGCGGCAGTGAGCGCCGCGAGGATCTTTCAGCGGAGCTGCAGGCCGCGGAGGCCGCGGAGCCGCCCTGCCGGCGACTGAAGATCACTTTATTCGGTAGTGGCACGCGCGGATGTCAGGAGCCCTGCAGCAACTCACAGAGTGACCCAAAACTCTGCAGACCAGCTGAGTGGGTGAGCCCGGCGGGCGCTGTGCGTCGCCCTTCGACTGCGGCGCCGAGGCGGCGGCAGTTGGCACGCATACTTTGCAGCCGTCCCCTCGGCCGGCGGCCGCAGGCCGGCGGTCATGACGCAACCGCGACTCTAATGACGTCACGTTCTGCCTCGGAGGTGGGGGGGGGGGGGGACTGTGCGGTGACTCTGCAGTGACTCTGCACGGCTGTCAGTACCGACACCGAGAATCCCCTCCCCCTGCCGGCTCTGCCGACCCCGCCGAGTCACACAGCTGACACTCACACCAACCGAGTCGGCGTCTGGCAACACTGCAACGGACATCTGGCAGCACCGTGTGTGTGTGTGTGTGTGTGTGTGTGTGTGTGTGTGTGTGTGTGTGTGTGTGTGTGTGTGTGTGTGTGTGTGTGTGTGTGTGCGTGCGTGCGTGCGTGCGTGCGTGCGTGCGTGCGTGCGTGCGTGCGTGCGTGCGTGCGTGTGCGTGTGCGTGTGCGTGTGCGTGTGCGTGTGCGTGTGCGTGTGCGTGTGCGTGTGCGTGTGCGTGTGCGTGTGCGTGGGCGTGTGCGTGGGCGTGGGCGTGGGCGTGGGCGTGGGCGTGGGCGTGGGCGTGGGCGTGGGCGTGGGTGTGTGCGCGCGTGCGCGTGCGCGTGTGCGTGTGCGTGTGTGTGTGCGTGTGTGCGTGTGCGTGTGCGTGTGTGTGTGTGTGTGTGTGTGTGTGTGTGTGTGTGTGTGTGTGTGTGTGTGTGTGTGTGTGTGTGTGTGTGTGTGTGTGTGTGTGTGTGTGTGTGTGTGTGTGTGTGTGTGTGTGTGTGTGTGTGTGTGTGTGTGTGTGTGTGTGTGTGTGTGTGTGTGTGTGTGTGTGTGTGTGTGTGTGTGTGTGTGTGTGTGTGTGTGTGTGTGTGTGTGTGTGTGTGTGTGTGTGTGTGTGTGTGTGTGTGTGTGTGTGTGTGTGTGTGTGTGACGTCACCGGCCCGCAGTCTCTCGGTAATGCACAGCCGCGTCACGAGCCGCGTCACAAGCCCAGTGTCACAGTAACGTGAATCAGACAGAACAGCCCGCACGGCCAGACGGGGACGAAAAGACGTGCCGCCAAGCAGCGCGGTGGCTTTATTGACGGACGATTAGATCTAAATTGAAAAGAGACAGCACAGTAAGTGCTTTCAATGGAGGTGCTAAAGTACTACGAGAAACGATCGGTTTTGCATTAAGCATTTTGATGAGCCCGTCAATCCTCAGTCCAGGCCATATAAGTCCAAGAACCAAGCGGGGAGCATAATCCAACACTTCCAATGCATTGGTTCGACTTCAGCTGATCTTTAATGCATCAGCGACCTTTGAGCGCAGATTCGCACCTGAAGAAAGGCCGCGCCTCCTCCCCTATTGACAGTGCTGTGGCACCCGCAGATTCGCACCTGAAGAAAGGCCGCGCCTCCTCCATTATTGCCAGTGCTGTGACACCAGGTGTCGAGCCGACACAGGTGGCATATCCATCAGCCGGCCGACAGCTCCATGTGAGCCGGCCGTTAGCCCCACCGCCACGTCACCAGGCCTCCGCCCAGGGCGTCAGAGGCAGCGCCGGACCGGGGCGGCAGAGGCGGCGCCGGGCCGGGGCGTCAGAGGCGGCGCCGGACCGGGGCGAGTGTCGGCCCGGTCCTGGGAGGCCAGTTATAATTACTGCAGAAAAATCCCACCGGCAGGCGGCGCCAATCATCCCCGGATCGGGGCGTCTCCGGGATTCCGGCCCGGCCCCGACTGGTCCGCCCCGGCCCGTCAGACCGGCGTCACCATCACACGCGCCCGCGCTGCCGCCCCGGGTCACAGTCGGCCCATCAGACCGCTGCCGCCCCGGGCCACAGTCACCATCAGACCGCTGCCGCCCAGGGTCACAGTGCAGCGCGGCTCACACTTAGCAGCACATTGGCCACACGCCACTCACAGCTCGGGTCAAAGCCAAATTAAGGGGTCAAATGGCGCGGCATGTCTCCATCGGTGGGCACAGGTGGCCACACGGCTGTTCAACCAATGTCGACGCTGAGGTCATGCCAATGTATCAGATCTAGTCTCCCGAACTTCGCCTTTAGTGACGTCACGGCTGACAGAGCCAAGATTGGTGACGGAGACGAATGACAGTGATTGGCCACCACGTGACTTTCGACGGCGGCGAACACACCGCGCGCACACATACCACACACGACACGCCGGTCGCGCGGCACGTCTCCGCCTGCGTACACAAACACGCCGATTCCGGGCGGTAGCGTGTGGCCGAGTGGCCGGCACGGGGCAGGTGTGACAGCTCGCCGTCGGACAGACCGCCGGGGGCAGCAGCGGCCGAGGGCTGTGTTGCGTCTCTGTTTACCGGAGGAGCGTGTTCCGCCGCCAGCGCCAGCATCCGGCCTGCAGGGGCTGGGTCACCGCTGCACCGCTGTGCCGGTCACGGTTCGATGGCTCTCAGCCAAGTACAGAGGCTGGGTCACCGCTGCACCGCTGTGCCGGTCACGGTTCGATGGCTCTCAGCCAAGTACAGAGGCTGGGTCACCGCTGCACCGCTGTGCCGGTCACGGTTCGATGGCTCTCAGCCAAGTACAGAGGCTGGGTCACCGCTGCACCGCTGTGCCGGTCACGGTTCGATGGCTCTCAGCCAAGTACAGCACAAGCTGAGTGCCACGAACAGCCGTCGGTGACGAGAACATCCCCTGTGACGGGATCTGGCTAACCTGACGGATGCCTTGGCATTCGATCTCAATGGAATCCTAGGCGGCAGGCTGGCGCTGAGGTGTATGATCGCTGTGTCAATGGCTGGGGTTCGACTCCCAGGTGGATTTCTCGTGTGAGGTGAGGTCTGGCCGGCAATGTACCTTGGAACAGGATGAGCGTGTTCGAAGACAAGTGATTGTTGTAACGCGGTCGTAAAACCCTAATGACAACAACAAAAACAAACGGATTAATTCATGGCAAGCCAGGAACCAGCACCCGACCTTCTCACGTTCCTCCCTGTGTATTGCACAGCAGGAATGCCGACACAACCTTGTTCTTCTGCCGCTTTTTCTGACCCTAACTCCTTCCAACATCTCGAACAGCTCTGCGAAGTTAACACGGCAGCACCGCTCGGCTTGAGAGGTGCTCCAGCCAGCTCCAGCCAGCAAAAGAGAAAGTCACCGGGCACCCGGCCGCCGGCTGTTGGCAAAAAGACGGCCACGGCGTCACCGCCGATGGCCGCGCGGCACCGCTGACCGCACCGTCGGGGTCGCCTCGCACGGCTGCTTTTTACCCTGGGCGGGGGCGGCCGGGCGGGGACGGGGGCGGCGGCGGCGGCGCGTCAGTCAGTGAGGCCGTCGTTTTTCTGCGGCCGCCCAGCTTTCATTCGTGCGCGGCGCAGACAGCGCCACACGAGTCATCAGATAGCCAAGTCTCGGGCGTCGCCGCCCACGCCCGACCGCCCCGAGAGGAACGGCCGACTCAGGCGTAACAGGCACAACGACCTCTTTCTGCCGACACGGACTGCGCTGTCAACTCCCTCACCCCACCACCGACAGAGCTTGGCCGAGGGCAGTTCGTGTCGTGAACCTGTTCGGAGCTGCGTCGGGTGGGCGGCAGGCACTGGAGAGAGGCACGCGTGACCTGGCCAGCTGTGAGTCCAGCATGACCGCCCGCCGCTGGTCGGCCGGAGGCCGCGTCTCGTCCCTGGTACGCCTCATTAGCCGCGGCTCCAAACCACCATTCCCTCCAGCCGCCATCACGGAACCAATTACCTGTGATGTGCCTCGGAGTTCACTTGTGGTCAGATCGGCAACGGCCAGCAGCAGCCGTCAGCGTCTCAGCAGCACGGGCTCGCCGCTCAGCAATGCCTCGCTCAGCAATGCCTCGCTGATGCCTCGCTCAGCAGTGCCCCTCATCGAGTGGAACTGACGGGAATACGTCCGTACCAGCTCGTGACAGTCGTGGTGAGCCGAGGACCAGAACCTGCCGCTGATCTCACCGAATCAATCACGACTGAATCAGAACATCAGCCTTGGAATCTGATCTGATCAGTCTGACCTCTAGCTCCCCTCTAACCGGCTGCCGCCGCCGCGACAGCAGGGACCGGCCAGCGACCACTGAGTCACACTGCTGGTACGGCCCCGTCACGGCCCCGAGCCGGGCTGCAGCGGCGACAGCAGTGACCCCAGAGACGGGCCTATCTGCTGCAGAGAGGCTACCCTACCAGTGACCCGAGGGGCCAGCAGGCCGAGACTGGACAGGTGATTACCAGTGGTGATCAAAGTCCCGCCCTTTAACGCTCGGCTGGTTCGCCAGTTCGCCGCAGCGTCGCTGCCACCCGGCGTGGTCAGCACGTTCCTCCAGCATGATCTCAAACAATACGGACTGCTTAAGTCACCCCCAGTCCCCGGCAGTCAACAACGCGGTCACTAACAACAAGGTAACAAGGTAACAACAACAAGGTAACAACAAGGCAACGCCGCGCTACACCGGCAGGCGGCAGGGCGGGGGCGGGGCGGCAGGGCAAGGGTGGCAGGGCGGGGGCGGGTGCGGCAAGGCAAGGCCGGCAGGGCGGGGTGGCAAGGCAAGGGCGGCAGGGCGGGGTGGCAAGGCAAGGGCGGCAGGGCGGGGGCGGCAAGGCAAGGGCAGCAGGGCGGGGGCGGCAAGGCAAGGGCAGCAGGGCGTGGGGCGGTCCCTAGGAGGGTAGGGCGTTGACAGATGCAGCCAAGGAAGGGGCGGTAAGGCTTGGTCGGCTGGGCGAGGGCGGTAGGTCGGGGGCGGGGCAACAGGTGTTGACGGCGGCAAGGGCGCTCTCACAACAGGAAATAAGGCGACCACGCGTTAACGCTGGCGGCGTGCCGACTGGACTGCCTGCCTCTATATTTGCATATTTTGCACCCGAGCGTGCAATATCCGATCAGAAGCTCAACTCTGACAGCCCAGCGTCGCAATTAACCGGTCAACATTCCTGAGCTGTTGCGCAGCCGCGTTACACTAATCCGGTGGCGTTTTTCGCATGTACCGCCTGCACGATAAGCATCTCTACCTGCCACCGGAAGCCTGTCGGGCGCCCGTCTGGGCGGGGGAGAAGGGGGGGGGGGGGGCGCCGAGGGACTGCACGACACCGCTGCAAACAAACGTCACGACGCGGTGACATCAGCGCGAGAAGGAGACCGCGGCGGCGGCGGCGGCTGTCTCCCGTGTGGGCACGACACCCTCCGCGGACTGTCTGATGTCCCACAGACACCGACACGGGCCCGCCCCCGCTGCAGAGCCGGGCGAGGAGCCGTCTGACAGGCTGAGCGTCACTCCGGACCGTCAGAGGGCGTCCCGGAGGTCACTTAGCACCTCCGAGGGGTAAACACAGTGAGGCGGCGGCGCCGGGGCCGGGGCAATGCGTTGAGTCAGGCCGGCCGGCCGCCACTTGAGATGGATGAAATGCACAACAGCGGCGAACACGACGCGGCGGCGGCGGCGGCCGGGCCCCGAGAGGCGCCGCCGCCGCCGCATCTGCACGGCATCGCACATGCTGAGTGTCTCCGTGGCCATACCGGGACGATTATTCCGCTCACATTCGACCGGCGCCCAGGCGAGGCCAGAGACGAGGTGCGAGACGAGAACTGAACAACAGGCAGCTGCTGCAGCCCGGCGACGACTGCAGCGACTATCTGCCATCTGACGGGCGCGGCTGGTCACAACACACCCCTCCGCCCGTGTCGGCTGCACGGGCGGAGTCGGACTCCTCCGCCCGTGTCGGCTGCTCGAGAGGCGCAGACAGCGCGGACCGTGTCATAACGGGCGTCGGCCGACCCGACAACTGCACGACGCTGGACGGGACGGGACGAGACGGAATGAGACGGGATGAGACGGGATGAGATGTGACGGGGCGGGGTGGGACATGAGGAATGTGATGGGACTGGACGAAATAGGACGGAACGGACATGTCCCCGATCAATGGAGGGACGGACATGTCCCCGATCAGCGGATGACCGAAATGGGCCACGTCGTCTCCAACCGGGCTGCAGTTGAGCTGAGCGGACGACGACCCCGCTGCCCGCGGCCGAACATAAACACTTCAATCAACCCAGTCATCTTCCGAGTCACAGTCCACCGCGAATCAGCCACTACAGCATCGCATATTTCTGCTTTGACACCGTGATAAGCAGATAAAGAACCAAGACGTCAATGACAATATCACCGAAGCAGCCAAAATGTCTGATGTACTTAAATGTGTGGCTGCGATTCGTCGACTCACCCGTGGGACTTAGTGATTGTTGGGTGGTGTAAGGGTGAGCCACTGTTCAGTACTGCAGCCGTAGAGGCTGATGATTGTGACAGTGGCGGCTGTAAGATGCCGGATGTCGGTGACTGTGACCTCGCCGGACTGACCTGCGAGAGGTGACGGTGCGGACCACCCTCCTGCTGTCCATGTCTGCGTCTGCGGCGGCGGTGGCGGCGGCGGGGGGGACGCTGCTCAGCTCTGTGCGGAATGTCTTCAGAGTGACGGGCAACACCTCATCACACTGCCGGACAGACAGAGCGGAGGTCAGCCGCGTCAGACACACACAAACACACACACAGCTACCACGACACGACACAACACCCCACACCGACACACAGCAGCAGACACACACACACACGACACGGCGCGGCGCGGCGGCGGCCCGGCGGGGTGGCCTGTCGCAGTCTCCACTCACCACCCCTGAGGGCAGAGCGGACCGGCGTCGGGCCACACCTCTCGGACTGTCGCTGCACCAGCCAGAGCCGGGAACGCACCGTCTGTTCGCGTCGAAAGAGCGCGGACGACTGGCCGGCCGGCCGGGCGGCGGACGCCGGGTGCTGGCGAGGCGTGCGGGGGCCGCCGCCGCCACCGCCCGGCCGGCCCCGCCCCCTTCCAGGCGAGATCACCATATGCGGCGAGACGGCGGCCGTTCGCGGACGGCGCCGGTCGCCACACCGAACCGGGCCGGCTCGGCAGCGGCTGTCGGCCGGAATGCCGCCGCGTGACACACCAGACACCGACTCACCCATGCACACACAGACACACACACACACACACAGGCACACCCACACACACACAGACACACACGAAGACACACGGTATTCTGTCCCGCCGCGCTGCTGACGTCCAGCACATGGAGTGTCTAGCTTCGCCCGCTCACATCCCCGGACCAAGACCGTGCAGACCGGTCGAGAGCCGATGCATTAGCATATAAACGTTCATTGCAGGCCACGTAATGACGGTATGGTCGGGAGGAGAGGAGCGACGAGCACAGTAAACTAGATCGAATCGGCTGCAGCCGGCGGCAGAGGCAGAGGCCGGACGGCGGTGGACGGGCGGCAGCGGGGCGATGGCGGCAGAGTCCGCGGCAGAGCGCTGGTCACAGCCCGGTGATCACTGCTCACCGCTCCGTCACCGCCCGGTGATCACTGCTCACCGCTCCGTCACCGGACCGCCGCCCGACATACTGTCCGTCACCGGACCGCCTCCCGACATACTGCCAGTCACCGGACCGTCGCGCTGATGAGATCAAACATTCCGCGTGGCGCACCGGCCGACGTGCAGCCCTCAGTGCACGGGTAAAAACCGGCCGGCCGGCGTCGAGCCGCGCCCGGCACGCGTGCAGGGTGACCGCGGATGCGTCGTCCGACACCGGCAGACGCGCAGTCGCCGCGCGCCGCACTGATAGCCGAAATCGCGGCCATCTGTCCCGGACGGGTTCGGGTGTTTGCGACCCGGCCGGTTACAGGAGGAGCTGAGCAGGACGCCGGGAGGTGACCCGGGGTCTAGACGTGGAGGGTGACATTCACCTGGCTGGTAGGAGGCGGCCGGGTCGGTGTCTGGTCAGCCAGGGTTGGTGATCAGTCGCGGCGAAGCAACGCGGACGGAGAGCCTGAATACGCCGAGGGACGCACCCTCAGCGGGGTCATTGTGTACAGAGGACTCGGCGTGATCTGGGGAGGTGCAGGGAGAGGGCCGGAGGCTCGGGAGAGAGTGAGGAGCAGATGCCGGCAGAGTAACTGCGTGGACGTGACGTGGCGCATTCTATTGGCGGCGAGGCGCGGCGGACGGCTCGCCACCTCTTGGGCGCAGGTCACGACTGAATACAACAATCGTTCATCCCGTGCGCGCTCGTCAGTCCGTTCTTATCGTCCACCCTCGCAAGGACCATCTCCAGCCATCCACAGCGGTCACCTGCCGGCCGGGAGAGAGACGTGTACTGCGCTCCCTCCGTCCTGACCTCGATCTCGCCTGGCCAGACGCGGTATCCTCCGCCCACTCGTTCCAGGACAGCTCTGCATCAGCTTAATGTGTCGCTCACTCCACCCACCGACCCGCGGACAGATCGGATTAGGGTTCGAAGGGTTCAACTTCAGTCTCTGATATCCAAGGTCGGGTAAGTTCTACCAGACGAAGCCGATCTGTCGGTTTCTCGCGGAATCTCCACTCCCGCTGGTATGTGCCTGACCCAGCCCCTGCCCCTGTGATCCCAGACTCCTCTGAGCAGCAACAACGTCCGGCAGCGAACCCCTCCCACCGCAGACACCCTGCGTGCAGGCAGCGCGCATCACAATCGGCCCGAATTGACGCCAATTGACCCGTCACCCGGCAGCGGTGGGCAGTGCAGAAAGGCCAGCGTCGCCCGGAGACTGCACGTTGGCAGCGGGCGCCAGCACCAGCCAGCGCTCTCGGGCCCTCGGCGGCGCGCGGGGGCAAACTGGCGCAGAGTCGGCGCCGACGGAACCGCGCCGACTACCGACGGGGAGACCGACGGGCCAGAGTCGATCGTGCCACCCTGGATGCCGGATGTCTGCCGGCGAGGCGAAGGTGACAGCGACTGAGAGGTGCGGCGGCTGGAGGGTGGACTCGACGGCGAAGCAAGCCACACCGGCAGAGATCTACCGCAGCGCGGCTGCCCAGTGAGTTATTGACTGAACTGAACGGTGACATAAGGTCGGTGTAGCTGGCTGTGAAGTACAGTTCGACTAGCAACCACCTCGACTCTGACTTCCTGATACCGGCCGCTCTTCCGCCCCCTACACTCCCATCCCACCGACAATAGAACACAAACAGCTGCCGGACAAACAGCTTCAGGGACACAAACAGCTGTCGACGAGCGACAGTCATCATCGCCGTCACCCTCAGCCAGCGTCTTCCGTCTCAGCCGCCGGGACACCCACACCCACCGGAGACCAGCCAGCCGGAGACACGTCGTGTTCCCCAGCGCTGCGTGGCGTGCGCCGCCGCCCCAGCGCGGCTCTCTAAACAGCGCTACAGCGGCACGCCCCGACGCCGCTGACTCACGACTCACAGAGTCACCTGAGGCGGTGCTCATCTGAATCTGACAAGGTCAGGCGCCGCGCCGCGCCGGACCGCGCAGCGCAGCGTCGGCCTGAGCTGCCGACAGCCCAGCCCAGCACGGCGCGGTGCGGCAGCCGTCGCCGCCAGCAGAGGCAGCGGCAGGCGTGGGCTGAGGCGTAGGCGGCCCGGCGGCCGTCGGCACCCTCCCCGCCCCTCCCCGTCCACCCCGCCCCTCCGGTCAGTGCATGTCTGATGGCCGTGTTCGGCTCATCCAGGCGGCCGGCGCGCATGAATACATACTGGATATGGAGTGGACGAACAGCCGCTGCCGGCGGCGGAGCGTGGGCGATCGCGTCAGACGGAACACGCTTAAATCGCCGGCTGATCCGCCGGGGAGCCGTGCACATCAGGCGGCGGAGGTGCCTGCCGTTCGGAGGGTTCATACTGGGCCTCTGACGGGGACGCAGCGGGGTTCGTCGCCGCCATGCATTCGATTTTCTGGCCTGCACAGCTGATTTTCACTCATGGGTCGATGTGTGCGCCTGCCGGTCGTGCTCTGCCGGATCGGCTTGGCACAGGTGTGTCCGCTGACGCCATATAGCACGTTACGTCACGTAGCGTCATTGCGAGTGGTCAGTGTTGCCATATATGCCGGGAACAGGCCGGCGGAATCCACGCTAACCCGATCCGCCATGGCAAACGGAACGGTCCGCCCACTGCAGCAACCCACGCTTACTCCTATACCGGTCTGTTAGCGGCACAGCGGCACAGCAGCACGCCTCCATCCCTCCCCCGCTCCCCGCCAGCCGGCCGGCCTTCCGAAACACGACACCTCATTGCGAGGAGGCGGCCAGCGGCACCAGCGAGACACGCTATCCGCCAAGTGATCTGGCATTTAATTCCGGTTGACAGATACTAATGCGGTCGCGTCGCGACGCGGAGATCCGTCAGCGACCGCGGCCGCCGCGCGACGCGGAGATCCGTCAGCGACCGCGGCCGGAGATCCGTCAGCGACCGCGGTCGCGTCGCGACGCGGAGATCCGTCAGCGACCGCGGCCGCCGCGCAGATCCGTCAGCGACCGCGGCCGCCGCGCGACGCGGAGATCCGTCAGCAACCGCGACGCGGAGATCCGTCAGCGACCGCGGCCGCCGCGCGACGCGGAGATCCGTCAGCGACCGCGGCCGCTGCGCGACGCGGAGATCCGTCAGCGACCGCGGCCGCTGCGCGACGCGGAGATCCGTCAGCGACCGCGGCCGCTGCGCGACGCGGAGATCCGTCAGCGACCGCGGCCGCTGCGCGACGCGGAGATCCGTCAGCGACCGCGGCCGCTGCGCGACGCGGAGATCCGTCAGCGACCGCGGCCGCTGCGCGACGCGGAGATCCGTCAGCGACCGCGGCCGCTGCGCGACGCATTAACAATGTTTTAAACAGCACCCACCTCAACAGCGCCCACCTCAACAGCACCCACCTCAACAGCGCCCACCTCAACAGCACCCACCTCAACAGCGCCCACCTCAACAGCACCCACCTCAACAGCGCCCACCTCAACAGCACCCACCTCAACAGCGCCCACCTCAACAGCACCCACCTCAACAGCGCCCACCTCAACAGCGCCCGCCTCAACAGCGCCCGCTCGCAAACAACGTCCACGAAGGCCAAACGGGCACCTATACTGGGCACTGGCGCGTGTTCATTCAATCAGCCAGACTGGCTTTTGACGAAGCATTTCCTCCCGCTTGGCTGCAGTCAACATAGGAACATCAGGCAGACAGACAGAGCCGTCTGTCTCAGAGTTCCTCTGCAGTGTGCCGCCAGCAGGGCGCGATATGCACACAGCTCCCAGGGGTGATGTGTCCGCTGCAGAAACGCTCTCCAGCCGTCGCGTCCCCCGGCTCGCCTCGGCCTGAGTAACGCCTCCCTGGGCGCCCTCAGCCCCAGCAACACCTCTCTGGGCCGTCCAGAGGGCCGGCTGCTTGACGCAGGGCGGTGGCTGGTTTTTGCTGCGGTGGCGGCAGCGATAGGCCAGCGACCCAGTTGTTCCCAGTTCACACTGACGGTAATGGAGCGGACAGCTCGAGATAAGCAGCGGGTCGGGTCAGGCGGGCAGAGAGGAGACAGGCTGTCTGAGCAGGGCAGAGAGGAGACATGTCTCAGCAGGGCAGAGAGGAGAGACAGGCCATCTCAGGCGGGCAGAGAGGAGACAGGCTGCCTGAGCAGGGCAGAGAGGAGACAGGCTGTCTCAGCAGGGCAGAGAGGAGAGACAGGCCATCTCAGGCGGGCAGAGAGGAGACATGCTGCCTGAGCAGGGCAGAGAGGAGACAGGCTGTCTCAGTAGGGCAGAGAGGAGACAAGCTGTCTGAGCAGGGCAGAGAGGAGACAGGCCATCTCAGGCGGGCAGAGAGGAGACAGGCTGTCTCAACAGGGCAGAGAGGAGACAGGCTGTCTCAGGCGGGCAGAGAGGAGACAGGCTGTCTCAACAGGGCAGAGAGGAGACAGGCCATCTCAGGCGGGCAGAGAGGAGACAGTCTGTCTCAACAGGGCAGAGAGGAGACAGGCCATCTCAGGCGGGCAGAGAGGAGACAAGCTGTCTGAGCAGGGCAGAGAGGAGACATGATGTCTCAGCAGGGCAGAGAGGAGACAGGCTGTCTGAGCAGGGCAGAGAGGAGACAGGCCATCTCAGGCGGGCAGAGAGGAGACGGGCTGTCTGAGCAGGGCAGAGAGGAGACAGGTTGTCTCAGGCGGGCAGAGAGGAGAGACAGGCCATCTCAGGCGGGCAGAGAGGAGACAGGCTGCCTGAGCAGGGCAGAGAGGAGACAGGCTGTCTCAGGCGGGCAGAGAGGAGACAGGCTGCCTGAGCAGGGCAGAGAGGAGACAGGCTGTCTCAGGCGGGCAGAGAGGAGACAGGCTGCCTGAGCAGGGCAGAGAGGAGACAGGCTCTCAGGCGGGCAGAGAGGAGAGACAGGCCATCTCAGGCGGGCAGAGAGGAGACAGGCTGTCTCAACAAGGCAGAGAGGAGACAGGCTGTCTCAGGCGGGCAGAGAGGAGACAGGCTGTCTCAACAGGGCAGAGAGGAGACAGGCCATCTCAGGCGGGCAGAGAGGAGACAGGCTGTCTCAACAGGGCAGAGAGGAGACATGCCATCTCAGGCGGGCAGAGAGGAGACAAGCTGTCTGAGCAGGGCAGAGAGGAGACAGGCTGTCTCAGGCGGGCAGAGAGGAGACAGGCTGCCTGAGCAGGGCAGAGAGGAGACAGGCTGTCTCAGGCGGGCAGAGAGGAGAGACAGGCCATCTCAGGCGGGCAGAGAGGAGACGGGCTGCCTGAGCAGGGCAGAGAGGAGACAGGCTGCATCAGGCGGGCAGAGAGGAGAGACAGGCCATCTCAGGCGGGCAGAGAGGAGACGGGCTGTCTGAGCAGGGCAGAGAGGAGACAGGCTGTCTCAGTAGGGCAGAGAGGATACAGGCTGTCTGAGCAGGGCAGAGAGGAGACATGCTGTCTCAGCAGGGCAGAGAGGAGACAGGCTGTCTCAGGCGGGCAGAGAGGAGACATGCTGTCTCAGCAGGGCGGAGAGGAGACAGGCCATATCAGGCGGGCAGAGAGGAAACAAGCTGTCTCAGGCGGGCAGAGGAGTGGCAGGCTGTCTCAGGCGGGCAGAGAGGAGACGGGGCGCAACGGCCCCTTCCTGACCCACATACTCCGGATCTGATGAGCGGGGACTGAATACGAGCGAAGACGAAACGGAGACAGAGCGAGGACCAAGTGGGAGGGGTGGGTTGAAGTTACGACCGGAAATGTCAGCCACCATCAGCAGTGCAGACGGCATGCAGATGGAGCCGCCGACGCTGGACCGAATACGGTATACGAGTCGGCGGTGCGCGGCCCACGCCAGCCGCCCCCGCAAACAGCAGCCTACCCGCGGCACCGGCACAGCGGCCGACCCCGGCACGGCACGGCGCACCAGCCGACACACCACCGGCACCAGCTGCCACGGCCGCGCACCCAGCCGCTGAGCGCCCGCGGCACCGACCGGCCACGACCGGCACACCAGCCGACACACCACCGGCACCGACCGGCCACGACCGGCACACCAGCCGACACACCACCGGCACCGACCGGCCACGACCGGTACACCAGCCGACACACCACCGGCACCGACCGGCCACGACCGCGCACCCAGCCGCTGAGCGCCCGCGGCACCGACCGGCCACGACCGGCACACCAGCCGAGACACCACCGGCACCGACCGGCCACGACCGGCACACCAGCCGACACACCACCGGCACCGACCAGCCACGACCGGCACACCAGCCGACACACCACCGACACCGACCGGCCACGACCGGCACACCAGCCGACACACCACCGACACCGACCGGCCACGACCGGCACACCAGCCGACACACCACCGGCACCGACCGGCCACGACCGGCACACCAGCCGACACACCACCGACACCGACCGGCCACGACCGGCACACCAGCCGACACACCACCGACACCGACCGGCCACGACCGGCACACCAGCCGACACACCACCGACACCGACCGGCCACGACCGGCACACCAGCCGGCACACCACCGACACCGACCGGCCACGACCGGCACACCAGCCGACACACCACCGACACCGACCGGCCACGACCGGCACACCAGCCGACACACCACCGGCACCGACCGGCCACGACCGCACACGGCCATCGCAATAACGGTGTGTTTAAAAGGCAGACCTTACCCAGCCCCTCCCACCGCCCGCATCATTGGGACCCAGACAGCGTCCTCCGGCACTGCCCCCTAAGTACACGGCGTCCGCCCAAACGGGGCGCCTTCCCGCCGGTCTGCCTGCTAAGTGCACCGGCAAGACATCCAGCGGCGACTGCAGCGTGGTCGCAAACAGCCCAACATGGCGCGGCCAAGGCACCGCCGGCTCACCAACAATGGCCGCGCGGCAGAACAAATTGACAGGCTCCGTCTCGGCGGTCTGGCCGGGCCGGGCCGGAGCGGAGCGGGGCGGGCGGGCGGCGGTCCATACATGGTGCATTCGTGCAGGCCCGGCAGCGTACGGCCGGGACGCGGCGGCACCGGCCGGCCGACCGACCTGCAGCCTGACAGTGACACATCGATGGGGCACACAGCGCTGGCTCATCACCGGCCATGTGGCGCGGAGGCCGCATCGATGGGGCACACAGCGCTGGCTCATCAGCAGCCATGTGGCGCGGAGGTCGCATCGATGGGGCACACAGCGCTGGCTCATCACCAGCCATGTGGCGCGGAGGCCGCATCGATGGGGCACACAGCGCTGGCTCATCAGCAGCCATGTGGCACGGAGGCCGCATCGATGGGGCACACAGCGCTGGCTCATCACCAGCCATGTGGCGCGGAGGCCGCATCGATGGGGCACACAGCGCTGGCTCATCACCAGCCATGTGACGCGGAGGCCGCATCGATGGGGCACACAGCGCTGGCCATCACCGGCCATGTGACGCGAGGCCGCATCGATGGGGCACACAGCGCTGGCTCATCACCAGCCATGTGGCGCGGAGGCCGCATCGATGGGGCACACAGCGCTGGCTCTTGTGAAGCGGAGACCCACTGGTCCCAGGGACACCGCAGCTGCGGCGTTACGCGGTAGTTCCGCAGTGACCCGTGCCTAACCAGCGGGCCATGCCAGACCAAGCAGCAGCCGCAGAAAGCAGACATAATACGGCCCACACGACGGCCAGCTGGGCGCTTTTCAGAGCCGCAGCTCCGTGGCCGCGCTGAGCAAAAAGATGACGGATGCCGCGGCGACGCGACTGAGACATCCCGAGCGCCTTACACATCGCCGGCTCTCTTTTCTTCAGTCTCTAGCGCCACAAACGCACCCGTTTTGGCGAGACGGCAGTGCGGCGCGCGGCCGGCGCGCTCCGGAAAAGTGTGCCCGGGCGGCGGCGGATGGCCATTCCGGGCGGCCGCTACACGCCGCGATAGGCGGCCATGACCGATGGTCGGCCGGTGGGCCGCGCCGGCCCACATGGCCCGGCTGCAGGCTGCGGCCGGCCGCGGCTCGCGTGCAGCCGGCCGCCCGGCGGCAGGGTGGTCCGCCCCCGCCCCCGCCCGCAGAGGATTAGCAGGCAGGGTGGCGGCCGCGGCGGACCGACGCCAGGCTAGCCGGGGACACAGATGGTGAAGAAGAGGCAAGAACGAAGGTTCAGATCAGTCGGTATCGGCTCTAGAGTTCATTTGCGAGCGATGAGAGCAGAGAAGCGACTCTGTAGCCAGCTGCGAGACACAGGGTCTTGCCGGCAGACGTCGGCTAACACGGGCAGCCGTGGCTTCCCGTCTTCCTACATGGCTACTCAGTACTGAAGCTTCTCTGAATGAGATTCTAGTCAGTTTGTTGAATGTGGTGGTCTCAGTAAATGTTGCTCCGCACCTGTGCTGTGGAGTGAACGCCTGTTCCACTGGTGACACCCGACTGTCCTAATCCGACTATATCACGTCTCTCCCGGACCACGGAATCAACTCGCAACGGGCTCTCGTGTTTGGGAAGATGAGAACAGGAGAAGATTATTCACAAACCTATGCATCACCAAGTGATAATGCTTCTTTCAACGGTTCACCCACCTGTATTATTGAACGACCAATACCAAACACCCCTGGGAGCCCTCCATTTCATGGAGCATGTCATGGAGCATTTCATGGAACCGTGCATCACATCATCTAGTACAAACTGGCGACCTTAGCAACCGGCTGTCCGAGCGAATAGCTCCTCTCGTTTCAACCTAACTCGTCTCGTCCCCCGCAGCGCTGTCCTGAGATGCGGTCCGTGGTGCCTCGGTCCGGTCCGGGGGCGGGGAGGGGGCGCAGCACAAGCTCCCCTCGCCCCTGCTTAACTCGTCTCGTCCCCGCAGCGCTGTCCTGAGATGCGGCCCGTGGAGTGGGCGTCCGCGGTGTCTGCGGTCCGGTCCGGGGGCGAGCCGCAGCACCAGCCCTCGTTCATGCGACCCAGCTCGTGCTGCAGCGGGCCTAGATCGCCATAAATGGCCGAACGGCGTGGGCCGGCCAGGCCCCCGGCGCTCGGTCGGCGGTCCGCGGTCCGGCAGGACCGGCCAGACTGGTCTACCGGCCGTCAGCCAGCCGGGCAGGGAGGCGATCCTATCACCGACGGAGGGCCACTGCAGTCGGCAGCGGACGGCCACACGTCATCGCCGCCTCCGCGTGACGCGGACCTTATACGGCGGCACCGCGCGCCCCGCACAGACCGTAGACGGGGCCTGACGGGGATAGAACTCACAACAGGCCACAGGCACCTCCAGCCGGGGGGACGTGTAGGTCTCCTCGAGCCGGGGGGACGTGTAGGTCTCCCTCGAGCCGGGGGGACGTGTAGGTCTCCCTCGAGCCGGGGGGACGTGTAGGTCTCCCTCGAGCCGGGGGACGTGTAGGTCTCCCTCGAGCCGGGGGGACGTGTAAGTCTCCCTCGAGCCGGGGGACGTGTAATCTCTTCTCTATCTTCATTATGTCGATAGTTATTGACAAAACAGTGTTGGCGGTCACGAAATTGACCTGACCTTAGGTCACCGATATTATAAATCCGAGATAAACAAATTGTTGGTATCTATGACCTTATGAAATCCTGCAAGATTGAAACCGATCAGCCTAAAACTGTGGCTGTGGTACTACTGCTAACGTTTTGGAGTTTGGGTCATTACGTGATCTGGTCTGGTGACCTGACCTGAGATGACCCGAGGTCAAGAATTTTACATAATGTGGGAAGTTCATTGCCGAACAGGTGTGCAAAAAACGGCGGCGCGCAGCGCCACCGTTTTTGCGCTATCCTCGAAAAACCGGAGGGGGGGGGGGGGGGGGATTTCGCCCCTCTCCAGGGCACGTGTTAACAGAGGCGGTTCTAGAGCCCGGTTTTGGGAGTTTTTTTTCGGCGACATTTGGCGATAATACGGAGATGCGAACTTCGCGGCTTCTTCCTAACTGCCTGAAGTATAAAGGAGTTACATAGGTTTACGGTGATTGAAGCAAGTGCAAATTAGTTGATTTTAGTGAACTATAATATTGCACGTCAGAGGCGGTTTCGGAGACTTGAAAACGGGAGGTTTACAGTAAGTTATTTTTGATATATTTTGCCTCCCTTTTCCGCTAACCTGGCACCGCCTATGGATGCAAATATGCTGTATAACTGTTGTGTCTGATGTCACAATAGCGCACCATTTCATTTGTCGAAAAAGAAGAAAAATACGGGTTTATAAGACTATTATAATTTATACCCTCAAATTTAGTGACCTGAAAACGCCTATGATTTTTTGAATTTTCAAAAGTCACCGTCATATATCAATCTCCAATTCAATCTCTATCGATCCCCAATAGTTACGTTAAAATCGGTTGAAAAACATGACAGCTGTGTTGGATCACAAATACCTCTAATATTTGTAGTTTTTGCCCCACTGTTGCCCCCCTAGAAAAACATTTCATTTTCATTTTTATTTATCAGAAATGTAGATCGTGTTGAGGGAATCAAACGCCGTTTGATGTTTGCAAATCGGACGGGTAGATCTCGAAATCTCCGGGGGGGGGGGGCGGAATCCGCCCCCCCCCCCCCCCCCCCCCTTGCCACTAATAGGGGTAGCCAGGAGCTTGCCACTAATAGGGTTAAGAGGGCCAGGTGGAAGGACTTTTCTCTAACCACCTGACTGTGAGTGGCGCCCCGGCCGTCTGGGCGGCGACTCTCTGCCGTCTGGGCGGCGACTCTGCCGTCTGGGCGGCGACTCCGCCGTCTGGGCGGCGACTCTCTGCCGTCTGGGCGGCGACTCTGCCGCCTGGGCGGCGACTCTCTGCCGTCTGGGCGGCGAATCTCTGCCGTCTGGGCGGCGGGGCAGACTCGTGTCGGCCGTCTCGGAGTCGAGGTGCGGCACCCATTCATCACGGCTGCCCACACAGGCCGGCTACCGGCAGCCGCTCCACACCCACACACACGCCCCGCGCGGACCGGGCCGCACACCGCTCGGCCCGCCCAGAGCCCCGACGGCCGCTGACCAGAAGACTCACCAGCGGGAGGTCTGGCGGCTGCTGGAGGAGCTGGCGAGACTGATGAGACAGTGACGAGACGTCAGCCGGCCCGACTCTAAGATCCTAGTGTCTTCTGACAGGAAAGGTGCTAACTAGAGACGGGCAGGCGGTCCACGATTGTCATCTGTCCGGCTAATGTCAGAGTTGAACTGTTTCACCGTCAACCACCGCAGGATCCGTGGGGATTGATGGTGGAGGACCAGATGCTACAGCTACAGCTACAGATGACCAGATGAGGTCAGATGCTGCAGCTTACTTCCACAGCTGGTACACAACAATATCTATTTTACTTCTTTTACTTTAGAAAGTCAGTACCATATATGGTCCAGTCCATTACAACTAGAGATGCAAATTGCAAGACTACGGAGCCAGCGCCGGGCCAAAATTCAGGCCCGGCGGGCCTGAAGCTGTGTCTGAACTCAGGTTTGCCGGTCTCATGCCGGGCTCAGCCAAGTTCGGGGGTTAACATATTGTTTAATGTATAATGAAGTAGACATGCAGATTGCTGGCTGCCGGGCCTGGCGGGTGCTGTCACATGTGGCCTGGCTTAATGCCGGTCCCAGCTCATGCATGAGCGGTGGCGGTGGCGGTGGCGGTGGCGGTGGCGGTGGCGGTGGCGGTGGCGGTGGCGGTGGCGGTGCCGGTGGCGGTGGCGGTGCCGGTGCCGGTGCCGGTGCCGGTGCCGGTGCCGGTGCCGGTGCCGGTTCCTGTTTTATTTTATTTTTGCATCTCTAACATATTTTTTAACCCGTGCCCACTCTGTCTGATCTGTACAAGATTAGGTGCCAAATGAGGCTTAACATGTGTCAGTACGTAAGACAGCCCTCCCTCGCAGATTTTGAGGCTTCTTTTCCTTTGCCGTTATCATGGGCGTTCCGCGATTCAGACACCCACGAACCTACTACCGCATTCACCCGCCAGTTCGAGTTAGTTTCAACAATTGTGGTCAAAATGAGTTCACCTCTCATGTCAAGTGACCAAGTCACGTCCAGATAACCTCAAGCAGGAAGGGAGAATTGGCAAAACACGAAACGAAAAGCCTATCCCTTCTCTCTGACAGAGCCGAAAAAACTTCAGCACGTTAATACCAGCTAGTGTCGCGTTCCACAGCTAGGTACTGGTCTGAGGTCACCACCACTATAGTCGGGCAGCGGCAGGGTAGGGCAGGACGGGTCAGGCTGCGTCAGGGTAGGGCAGGGTAGGGTAGGGCGGGGCGGGGCGGGGCGGACGGCTGGACGCCACTGCCGTGCCGGCCGGTCGTAGTCCGCCGGTCGGCCGGCCGCCGCAGCGCGCCATGGATTGTTATCGCCGCTGCTGCCTCTGACCGTCCGCCAGCCTGCCAAGGCCAATGGTGCCATCAACCAGCCATTCTGCAAGGCTCGGCCACTGGCCCTTCTCGGACCCCCCCCCCCCCCAACCCCCACCCTGCACCTCCCCTGGGCAGCCCCCTGCGCTGGTCGTAACTCCCCAACCCGCCCGTCAGGAGCGATCTAGCCGACCGAGGAGGGGAGGGGCCCTGTTAGCACGCCCCCATCACCATCACCACGAGCAGTATCAGCCCGCAGTTCGGCAGCAGAGCAGCGCAGTCCGTGGGCGGGACACGGCGTGACATGACGTCGCCCGTCCCCAGCAGGCGGTGGGACGTGACGTGACGTCACCGTTGGTGGGGCGGAGTCCGCCGACAGCCCGGCCGGCGGCGGAGCTGAGGTGGGGCGGCTGTCCCCCTGGGCCAGGATCAGCGGACAGCGCCGCGGCCGCCGCCGCGTTCGGTGAAATGGCGTGACCATACGCCGAACGTGTGCACAGTTAGCCGGGGGGCTAAACTCGGCTCAGCCGGGGTTACCTGCCTAATGCAGCTGATCTCAGACATAGCAGTCCAGCAGTCCGAGTGAACCGGCAGAGCTGATCTCAGACATAGCAGTCCAGCAGTCCGAGTGAACCGGCAGAGCTGATCTCAGACATAGCAGTCCAGCAGTCCGAGTGAACCGGCAGAGCTGATCTCAGACATAGCAGTCCAGCAGTCCGAGTGAACCGGCAGAGCTGATCTCAGACAGAGCCTATCCAGCAGTCCGAGTGAACCGGCAGAGCTGATCTCAGACATAGCAGTCCAGCAGTCCGAGTGAACCGGCAGAGCTGATCTCAGACATAGCAGTCCAGCAGTCCGAGTGAACCGGCAGAGCTATCTAATGCAGAGCTTATCTCAGACATAGCCTATCCAGCAGTCCGAGGGAACCGGCAGAGCTGACCTCAGACATAGCCTATCCAGCAGTCCGAGGGAACCGGCAGAGCTGATCTCAGACATAGCAGTCCAGCAGTCCGAGTGAACCGGCAGAGCTGATCTCAGACAGAGCCTATCCAGCAGTCCGAGTGAACCGGCAGAGCTGATTTCAGACATAGCCTATCCAGCAGTCCGAGTGAACCGGCCGGCTCTGCTGTATCCAGCAGACATAGCCTATCCAGCAGTCCGAGTGAACCGGCCGGCTTGGGAGTCGGCATACTGTTTTGGAATGTCAAACAAATATTTGTCATACGGTAAGTAGCCATTGGTTTGATGGTTGGATATGATGAAATTCACATCTGGAGCCCCTTGAGTTGAATTTTATCTTATATTGATGTTTGCTTTTTTTCCGAGATCTATTAAACGATCGTCACTATGGTGATGTTATGTAAAACGGCGCACATAAGACAATACAATTACGGTCACATCATGTCAAGATAGACAAGTTTTGCACATGTTCTTGCCACTGTGAACTTTATTATGTGCAAGTTTCGTTGTTCTAAATTGATATCTTCGTCGAAAAATGGCCATCGGCCATCATCGAAACGGCCATCATCGAAGAACATGATGGCCGTCCAGGTTCTGTTCGGTTGCTGCTATCAGCGTGCACGAGCTGTTTTGTTGAATTGCTATTGGCCGGCGCTAAGAATATGCTAGCAGTTTAATCGATAGTTGCAGTACTTCTAGTAGCGGAAGCCCTCTGGAGTCTACCCGATAACGTTTTGCTCCCAGCAAGTTCCTGGAGTGTTTGGAATGTCTCAGCAACTAGGGTGAATCTGGAGAAATGAAGTCATGGCTCAATTCAGACAATGATGTTCTATAGACCAGTGCCAATAACCCCAAATAAGCGATGTGAGTAGGCACACTCCCTTTAAACTAAACAGGCCTTCTCAAGAATCTGCCCGGCCAATGCAATGCTGGCTGGCTGTGCAAGGCGTGCCTTCTGCCAGCGTCCCAGGTTTGACTTGCTCAAGGGCCAGCGGGCAGCACACTCAATGTTTGGCCTTCGGTCGAACCGGATCATAATCTCATGTTCCCGGCAGTCAAGTGGCTGGCCTTGGACATGCTCATAACTTCTACTGGGGCTGATCAAAGCTGCAATTAAATAATATCTGCACAGATTCGCGCACGGCAGCCGACTCAGCCCGTCTCGTTCGGCTCCGGACATAGCAACATAATACCGCGAAAAGCTGCTGGATGCGACAGGGCCACTTCTTAGAACGCCCACCGGATACTGTGACGAAGCTGCAGACATGCTGGATGTGCACATCCAGCTACCACTGGCCTGGCCCAAACACCAAGCCAGAAAACATTCCAAAATGCTCAAAACCCGGCATGAAGCAATGCTGACCAAATCATCACCCAATAGTGGCACAGTGAACGGAAGCGATTCATCACACCGACAGGAAGGGGGCTTCCTGTCATGTAAAGCTGCCGTCAGAAAATAACACCTTCCTGCCATGTAAAGCTCTCGTCAGAACCTGACTCCGGTTACTGGCGAGCGCTGTGGTTCACACACGCGGCCGTCCGTGAACATTACAGCTGGACGGCCATTGCCACAGTTAAACGAGCCTGTGTTATCCACCGCACCAGACAGGTGACGTCAGTCCACCGATGCAATGACGTGCAACATTTCCATGGGTGAGCTGTGCAACATGAAGCATCAGTTGAGCATCCTTCTACGCAGCAGGCGCAGGGAAGCCAATGGCAAACGATCGTCAGAGCCGGCGTCATTGACAGCCTACCGTGCCGTCCAGGGTCATCGCGGTCACTCACATGGCTTCCCGGGGACGCCATGTATATCGGGCGGACGGACGATCACAGCCGGGGTCACAGCCGGGGGTCGTAGCGGGCGTCACAGCGGGCGTCACAGTACACTCACAGTCACGGCCCGCGGACGGTGCAATCACAGCTCAGTAGTCAACCAACACAGCACACCACCACAGCCGCCCGGTCTCCCGTGGGACCTCGCGTCTGACCCGACACCGCCCCGGCGGCGGCGGCGGCGGCGGCGGCGGCGGCGGTGGCACTGCCGGGACGGGGCCGCCCTTGATCAGCTACAGACAGTCGCAATGCGCCGACACGAACCGCCCGGTCGATAGTTGCAACGTAACAGTTGGAGGGCCGCCAGCCGGCGGGGCGCTGCGGCGCCGTGCAGTGCTGACGGCATTGTGCCGCCCAGCTCCGGGGCGGGCCAGCAGCTGACCTCAGCAGGTCATCCCGTCAGCCGCCGAGCTCCGGGGCGGGCCAGCAGCTGACCTCAGCAGGTCATCCCGTCAGCCGCCGAGCTCCGGGGCGGGCCAGCAGCTGACCTCAGCAGGTCATCCCGTCAGCCGCCGAGCTCCGGGGCGGGCCAGCAGCTGACCTCAGCAGGTCATCCCGTCAGCCGCCGAGCTCCGGGGCGGGCCAGCAGCTGACCTCAGCAGGTTATCCCGTCAGCCGCCGAGCTCCGGGGCGGGCCAGCAGCTGACCTCAGCAGGTCATCCCGTCAGCCGCCCAGCTCCGGGGCGGCCACAGTGGTGCCGCCAAACGTTGCGGACGATCGACCACACAAAGTACAGCGCGAGGCCACAAATAACAATGGTGGGACATTTATATTCTAGTGAACATCGCCAATTAATTCAACATATCGAGAGTCATTTAATTTCCAAATGACTTAAATCAGGTTATAAATCAGGTTATATAAATAATCAGGTTGACTTTAATACAATATAATAACTGACCCAAGGGAAAACAGCAACACCGCTATCGATTCCCTGATTCATCATTCCCCCCCCCCCCCCCCCTGTTTCTGGCCAAGAGCTAGATCTAACCCAGTCACCAATAGCCCGTGACCAGTGACCGGTATACGTAACAGTCACCGTATGCGTAACAGTCACCGTATGTGTAACAGTCGCCGTATGCGTACCAGTCACCGTACGCGTAACAGTCGCCGTATGCGTAACAGTCACCGTATGCGTAACCGTCGCCGTATGCGTAACAGTCGCCGTATGCGTAACCGTCGCCGTATGCGTAACAGTCACCGTATGCGTGACAGTCGCCGTATGCGTAATCGTAACCACGGATCAAGTGCCGTATCTACCTCCACCATTCTCAATACGCGATCAGAGCGCGTTACTGCGCGTCAGCAGTATATCCATTCCTCGACAGATCTCTCCCTCTCCGCCATCGCAGCGTTCAGCTCGGTGAACATGTATTATAATTTCCGTAGAGGGATCGCTTATACAGGCAGAGCATTACCGTATATCTGATCTGCCCACGCACGGGCGGTCCTACATACCGACAAATCTCCGCATTACTGTGCCCCTTTTAAATCAGGCGATTTATCAGATCTTGAAGCCCACATCCTAACCAGTTGGTAATGGATATACGAAGTTTCAGGCCAGAAGACAGCTTGTGCATGTCCATTTCAGAGTAGTTGCCGATATCATTAAACGAAGGCGATCCCACAGTCAGCTTCCGCTGGGTGGCACGAAGACAGAAGGATGGCGAAAAGCGGAGGGGGCCCATGACCCACAAATATTATGACAGATTGAAAGCCAAGTCCCAGTGAATCCAGCCTGTCGGGGACACGTGTCGCCGGCCAGTCAGGAGAAGCAGTCGCTGTCGGGAGGGACACGTGGCGCCGGCCACAGTCAGGAGAAGCAGGCGCTGTCGGGAGGGGGGGGGGGGGGGGCAGCCACAGTCAGGAGAAGCAGTCGCTGTCGGGAGGAACACGTGGCGCCGGCCACAGTCAGGAGGAGCAGTCGCTGTCGGGGGGGGGGGGGGGGGGGCAGCCACAGTCAGGAGAAGCAGTCGCTGTCGGGAGGAACACGTGGCGCCGGCCACAGTCAGGAGGAGCAGTCGCTGTCGGGGGGGGGGGGGGGGAGCCACAGTCAGGAGAAGCAGTCGCTGTCGGGAGGGGGGGGGGGGCAGCCACAGTCAGGAGAAGCAGTCGCTGTCGGGAGGAACACGTGGCGCCGGCCACAGTCAGGAGGAACAGTCGCTGTCGGGGGGGGGGGGGGGCACAGTCAGGAGAAGCAGTCGCTGTCGGGAGGAACACGTGGCGCCGGCCACAGTCAGGAGGAGCAGTCGCTGTCGGGGGGGGGGGGGGGGGAGCCACAGTCTGGAGAAGCAGTCGCTGTCGGGAGGAACACGTCGCGCCGGCCACAGTCAGGAGGAGCAGTCGCTGTCGGGGGGGGGGGGGGGGGCACAGTCAGGAGAAGCAGTCGCTGTCGGGAGGAACACGTGGCGCCGGCCACAGTCAGGAGGAGCAGTCGCTGTCGGGGGGGGGGGGGGGGCAGCGTTGTGCTGGGCGGCCCCTGCAGCCAGCAGTTAGCTGACGTGGCTCAGGCACGGACAAAGTCGCTCCAAAGACACCGCTGTGCTCCATCTACAGGGCAGCACAGCGTCGCCGTCCACAACACTGCAGCCGTGTCTCCAGCGTCACACAGCACGGACACACAGGCAGGCAGTACCGCCGGTGTCCGCTCCCCACCCTATTGTATGGAGATGGGTGCGAGGTGTCAAGGTCTGAAGCTGCAGCGCCGGCTCTGCTGTATCCATCCGGTGGTATATCTGTCTGCGCGCTTGCCTGGCTGCCCAGTGCCCACAGTAATGTTTCTTAGTCCCTCAACTAAACATATTTCCATCAGCTCTCAGGATCTGTTCATATCTATTGATCCGGCGCTGGAGACCGCAAATGGCAGAGTATCGCCCTGCCCCCGGCGAACTTCAACTTCTTTATAACCCCGTTATTTCCAGCTGACTATCCCAACCCTATATCCGGAGTATGGGCTTACTGGCAATCGTTTCATGTCAGTGATTGGCTCAATTTTAAATCAGCTGAACGTGACCTGAAGTTCAGCACCAATTAATGCCTCGTTCGTCTGAGAGGAGCACCCATCGCCAACAGGATGCCGTTTCATCACCTCATCAGACACGTGAAGGCACGCAGTTCTGCCCGGATCAAAGGCAGTTACCATTGTACTCTTCGATGCCAGGTACGTCACGAGCAATCTATAGTCATTAGTTCCTTCAGAGACCGGTTGCTCCGGTCAGCTCGGCGGCCACCGCAGGGTCAGCAGGGGTCAGCAGAGGTCAGCAGAGGTCAGCGGCTCAGGGGTATTGTACATCCTGCAAGCTGCACGCCGCACTGCTGAACAGTACACACTGCAGCAGTCTCGCGGGCAGCCATCTCAGATGTCGGCACACAGCCCCTCAGAGCGTATCGCCGTCAGCAGAAGCGCTGTGGCGTCACGGCCGCCTGACACAGGGCCTGCCACAGGGCCTGACACAGGGCCTGACACGGCCTGACTCAGGGCCTGACACGGGGCCTGACACAGGGCCTGACACAGGGCCTGACACAGGGCCTGACACGGGGCCTGACACAGGGGTCGGAACGTGCCGTCGCCAGGCGGCCTGCCGACAGAGGACCGAGACCTGCCGAACACGACGGCCGCCTGGCACAGGGGTCGGAACGAGCCGTCGCCAGGCGGCCTACCGACAGAGGGCCGAGACCTGCCAAACACGACGGCGAAAGGTGACAGGCGACAGGCGAAAGCGCCCTCCGCCTGCACTCCATATGCGGATCCCACAAAATATGATAATAGCGGGAATATCTCCGGCGCCACTGCTACAGACGCCCGTCAAGCTGCGCCGCTGAGAGGGGAGGGCTCGACACGGACCATAACTCCAGCCCGCCGCGGCGCCGGGCCCGTATCGTGATGGCTGACCTCTTGTTTTGGGAGGTCGTATTCCGCTGACACGCCCGGTAACGTGTCGCGGCGGCTCTGTGGTCAGCTGTTGTTGAGATCGCCTGGACTGTATCCGTCTCCGAAGGCCGGGCCGCTCCAAACCAGGCCGGCGCTGGGGCAGACGCACAGGGGCGGGCCGCTCCAGACCAGGCCGGCGCTGGGGCAGACACCAGATGTGGCCCGCCTGGCACGTATAGGCACGTGCCTATTGAGCCGACGTCAGAAGGCTATGTCAGAGATACATACAGCAGCTGGTTCTCCCTCCGGCGACTGGTTTAACCCTCCAGCAGCGGTGACATTGTCAACGGTAGTACGTGCTCCCACGTCAGCACTAACGCTGGCCATCAACTGTTACTGGAAATGGCTGCGAGGAACAGCTCTGACAGAAATGTCACCAAACTTTTTTTCTTCAAAAACAGAATCGTGAAATGTACTAACAACCAAACCATTGAGAGGTTTCGGGACTTCGGTTCTCCAATATTTTGTATGCGTAGTTTGCCCGTCTTCTTAAATAGTTAATTGCAAAGGTTCCCAAGTTCCCTTTGATATCAACCTAGCCAAGCGCTGGCGGTATCAGCGTCCTGAAGCCACCCACGGGGGCATGTGGCGAGATGAGAGGTCGGAGATCCGGCTCTGGCTCGGCTGTCGCGGAGTGACCGGTCCACGGCGAGAGGGAGGGCGGGAGAGAGAGAGAGAGGGCGCCGGTCAGCCGCTGCCCGGCCTGCATACGAGAGCAGGGGTTCACCGGGGCCGAGCCTGCTCCGCCTCGGAGGCTCCAGCGCGGTACGGTGCTCCGTTGCGGCCGGCACCGGCGGACGGGCCGCCATGGGAGGGACGCGGTCAGCGGGACGGTCAGCGGGACGACCAGCGGGACGACCAGCCAGACGCCATCCGAATTCAGAATCACTCCCGAGAGAAAACATCGAAAGAAAGCGAGTGCTTCAAAGGACAATAAGAAATACATCGACCATCTATCAGTTTAATGACGAAACTGAGAACCCTCACTACAACCAATCGAGGCCAGCACGGAAAACCGAGGCGGACTAACCGTAGTCGGCCCCTCGCATGGCAGTTGTAGTGGGCGTATCGTTGTCAAAACAATCGCAATATTTTCAGCGTCGACTGTTCGTGACAAACGTGTGGTCGTCACTGGGCACAATGCACAGGACGTGCACAAAAACAAAGAGTTTTGCCGGCCCGGTACACGCGAACAATCGCACTCTTGTCCGTGCCGGAGCCATGCTTCCCGTGCCCGATGAAAAACGGCGCCCTCTCCACCGGTCATGGCTGCCCGCTGAGCTCATCCACTTCACTCGTCGGCGGCCGGCGGCCGGCGAGCGACGGAGGCAGGGCGGCGAGCGGCGGAGGCAGGGTGGCGGAGGCAGGGTGGCGGAGGCAGGGTGGCGGAGGCAGGGTGGCGTGACCCGGGCCCCGGTCACGTGCCGCCCCGCTCCGGCCAGCCGTCTGGACACGTCATCAGCGCTGATCACAGCTCCGGCCAGCCGTCTGGACACGTCCTCAGCGCTGATCACAGCTCCGGCCAGCCGTCTGGACACTGGACACGTCCTCAGCGCTGATCACAGCTCCGACCAGCCGTCTGGACACGTCCTCAGCGCTGATCACAGCTCCGGCCAGCCGTCTGGACACGTCCTCAGCGCTGATCACAGCTCCGGCCAGCCGTCTGGACACGTCCTCAGCGCTGATCACAGCTCCGGCCAGCCGTCTGGATACTCCTCAGCGCTGATCACAGCTCCGGCCAGCCGTCTGGACACGTCCTCAGCGCTGATCACAGCTCCGACCAGCCGTCTGGACACTAGACACGTCCTCAGCGCTGATCACAGCTCCGACCAGCCGTCTGGACACGTCCTCAGCGCTGATCACAGCCACACAATGGACGCGCTGCAGCCGAGAGATGGCGCAGCGATGAAGAAAGGGGAACACTGCCCGCTATCTAGACCAAGGTCCGGCCGCACACTGCCACGGCATCCTCCGCAGCCGGTATACAAACAATCCGACCCTTACTCACGTTAAGAGCAAGTGACTGTTCAGTTTCTGCAGCCACTTGGCGTGGCGTGTACCACAGCACATTCTCGGGGTCCGACGTGTCGAAAAGCGGCTCCCTTTCTACCCGGCTCTGCGTCACTCCCTCTTAACAGACTCAGCAGACATGCCCGCCTGTGCCGACTCCCGTCACGTGCGCCCTGAGCCGTGCAAGAAGTGCGTGTCTGCCGGGGCAGGGCGTCGGCCGGGGACCGGCGGAGCCGCCACCGCTAACACAGCGAGCTGCGTCACCTGAGCGGCTTAGCTAGCTGCGAGCTGCTTGTGCAGTACAGGCCTGTGTCGACATAGAACCACTGGCAGCCTACGTGAGACAAAAAAGCCACGCCTAGCGACAATTTCGGTCAAATTTCCTTGGGAAGGTCAATGAATATTATAGACGTAGAATCGACATACCTGTACTACAATAATGTCGATAGCTCTTCAACACGCCCCTGCACGCGCGAAGCGGCAAATTTGGTTTGCAAAGTTGAAAGGTCACTCTGTACTTATATCTGCAGTCGCTATCGAAACGCATTCAGTTCAGCAAAAACTCACAAACAACATGTCAAGCCATCAATCTCGATTTTTATAGTCATCACGAAGCCTCGTTGAATGTAATATCTGATTTTGCACGCATAAGTTGACTGCACAGAACACAACATCTAAAATACGAGGCAGCTTGCAAAAGCCTACATAATGTGTAGTGGATATTGACGACCCTCCCACCACCCGTCTTTTTTGCTGGAGCTGTGCATTGAATCTGCACATTCGCTCGCCTCTCCTGCTTCGCTGTGTCCTAAAGTCTGCACCTCTATTCGCCTCATTAAACCTGCAGCTCTATTCACCTCCCCTGCCTCGGGTCATGTGCCGCTGCACGGTGCAGAGTGCAGAGATGTGCCGCGGGGCGGTGCCTGCAGCCTGCCTGACACGATCGGGGCAGTAATCCCTAGTAGGCGGTCAGCCATGGCCGGCCCCGGTCCCGCTCCCGGTCCCGGCCCTGGTCCCGGTCCTGGTCCCGGTCCTGGTCCCGGTCCCGGTCCCGGTCCCGGCCCCGGTCCCAGCCCTGGTCCCGGCCCGGTCCCGGTCCCAGGCCCGGTCCCAGCCCCGGCCCCAGTCTCGGTCCCAGCTATAAACCCTGCCAGAAGGCGCAGTGGCGCGGAGCACCGGCTGTACACCACTAGAGATCGTATTTACGACGCTGCTGTGGAGGTAGCCGACATGACGCGGCCGGCTACGACGCTGCCGGGTTCATGCCGAGAGAGACGGCCGCAGCCCGGCGGGGCGTGACGCCAGGCAGAGCAGAGGAGCCGGACGGTAGACGGGAGTCGCCTCACCGCAGCCGGCACTTACCACGGACGTCAGACACTACAGCAGCACAGGCGCACCGCAGCCACCAGAACACTCAGCACTACACGGCCCACGACCCACCGCCGATCACAGATTCTGGGACACGCAGTATAGAGAACCCAGCGCCAGTACCCACCACACGTCTCGCGAGCCTCTGCCGCGGGCGGCCGGCGCAGGACTCGGCCAGCGTTCTGAGAACGTGTCACATAACTCATCCCAGTGCAGCAGCGGGCCGTCATAACACACCCCCGCACCTGTCGCCGGCCGCTCAGACCCGTCACAGACGCGCTCAGCTTCTGAGCTGCAGTCAAACGTCGCTCCTCCGCGGAGGGAGACACAGGACACCGGCAACACCAGGCGCGAGCTTCCCCAACATCGCCGGCCACAGCCTCAACTAGAGCGGTATTGATACCGAGCCAGATTCAAATCAGGCCAGCGGTCACTGGTATACGCTTAAGATCCATAAACCGTGCCTAATAACGCTTCTCTGCGATCAGGGTTTAGATGGGCTTTTTATGATACGAATCTGTTATTATTGATATACAAGGATTGGCACAAAACAACTGATTGATCGTGGTCATGATACAAACCCATTTATTCGGATGAAAATTACCATCGGACACAAATTAGGCGCAGACATATTTGAATACCTCATCATAGTATTCAAAGGATCCTTGAATGAATCCGTGATATCGATAAAGCCAGAGGCACGAGTCCCTCCCCAGTCACACCAAACCCCATGTTCCATAAGGAGGGATTCCGTCATGTTTCTCCGCAAAAACGTGATCATAATTAGCAAAATACTCCCATACCGACAGGCATGTCCAAATACGGTTCCAGCGAAACGGTCGGCTTGTATCTGACAAGGCCCAGCGGACGGCCAGATTAGTGGCCGGGATCAGCCGACGGACGGCGGACGGCCGTCATGGCCGGCTGTCGAGTTATCCCTCTCCAGAGGCGGAGAGACGCCAGCGCACAGTAGCCGGCGCCTGTCACCGCCTGACGGCTAATCTGGCCACAGCACGTCACGGCAGCCGACTGACGGCCCCGCGGCCCGTAGGCTGAGGCCGAGCCACAGCACGTCACGGCAGCAGCCTGCTGGCAGTGGGACCAGGACTGAAGGAACAGAGAGACGGCAGACGCAATGGGAGTGTTCACCAGACTGGAGGAACCTACCGACAGCAGCAGCCAGCGGGCATATCTGGATGATCCCACCACACATCTGCAGAGCCACGCCGCACACAACTAAACAAAAACGGCGCACTCGCAGATAAAGGGCAGGGGAGGGGGCAGCACCCCCTCCCCGACACACACCGCCTGCATATACCGCCCACCGTCCACCGTCCACCGCCCACCGCCCACCGTTCACCGCCCACCGTCCACCGTCCACCGTCCACCGCCCACCGTCCACCGTCCACCGTCCACCGTCCACCGTCCACCGGTCCGCCCTCCGCCCTCCGCCCTCCGCCCTCCGCCCTCCGCCCTCCGCCCTCCGCCCTCCGCCCTCCGCCCACCGTCCACCGTCCACCGCTCACAGCCCATCGTCCACCGCCCACCGGTTCGCCCTCCGTCCAGAGCCGGCGATGAGCTGCCCATCAGACTCGGCAGTGGGTAACTGGCTGCTGGCAGTAGCCGTGTCGTGCCCGCTGATCCGCGGGCGGCAGCGGCGGCGGCGGCGGCACCCGCCCACACGGCCGGCTGGTCGGTGCGTGCCACTGTCCCGACACGCGGCCGTCCCATCGCCTCATCACCACCGCCACCGCCGCCACCGCCGCCACCGCCGCCGCCAGGACCACCGGGAAGGTGTCGGCGCAGGCTGACCACCACGTCAGTCAGCCAGCAGGGCATTGGACATGACGCCAGCACGACATGACGAACGATGGCGCGACAGGACAGCAGGGCGACACAGGACAAGACGGACAGACGACATGGCAGGACAGGACAACAGGAAGACAGGACAAGACGGACAGACGACATGACAGGACAGGACAGCAGGGCGACACAGGACAAGACGGACAGACGACATGGCAGGACAGGACAGGACAACAGGAAGACAGGACAAGACGGACAGACGACATGACAGGACAGGACAGCAGGGCGACACAGGACAAGACGGACAGACGACATGGCAGGACAGGACAGGACAACAGGAAGACAGGACGGAGGAAAACCAGACGGACGGGACAACAGGACGGATGGATGGGCCATAGGACGACAGGAGGATAGGACAACAGGGCATGACGGACGGACGGTCGACCAAGAGGGACGGACAGACGGACAGACGCCAGGACGGACAGATGACAGAGTGACAGGACGGACGGACGGACGGACGGACGGACGGACGGACGGACGGACGGACGGACGGACGGACGGACGGACGGACGGACGGACGGACGGACGGACGGACGGAAGCGGTATACCGCTGCACGCCGTATACGGGGGCGGGGGCGGGGGCGGGGGCGGGGGCGGGGGCGGGGGCGGGGGCGGGGGCGGGGGCGGGGGCGGGGGCGGGGGCGGACGGACGGCCGGCGTTCCATGAACACGCCACACCCACGCAGCCGCATCACAGCCGCTGTGAGGGAGCTCTCCGACCGCAAATAATCCGCAGCGACCGTCCCTAGCCGTCACCTCAGACGCCGGATATCAGTGTGGGACGCGGCTGCCACACCGAAGGCGTCTAGAGACGATTCCACAAACAGGTGTCACCTGGTCTGAGGCGGACATCAAACCCCGGCCAGCGCCAAATATGGGCATATTGAGTGTTACATCAGCGTGGAGAGTGGGCGCCCGCGCGCAGAGGCGGGGTGAAAACTGCATTCGGCACGCAGTGCACCACAGCTGGGCGCCGAGTTAGGAGAACGCAGACCTCCTCAGTCCACACACCGACACGAGACAAACCGGGCACCAGCCGGCGGCAGCTGTCACACCGCCACACGCAGAGAAGTCACCACCGGACCGGACCGGCAGACACTCTTATGATCGCTGCAAAAATTAACAAAATGCTAATTGTGGCTCCCGTGGCGGATTGTAATCAGATTGAGCAGCCACGTGGCTGTAAAGAAACGTTGTTTTTTCCCCCAAAGATGCCTGATTGTGTCATGCCAATGGCATGGGTAATACATGGTAGCCGGTCGTGCCCTAACGCGGCACCAGCCATGAATGCATGCCTCACAGTTTTACCACCGTCCCGGGTCTATGGCTGCTGGCCGGGCTGTGCTGCCTGCATATGGCGGACGGCCGGCCGGACGGCAGGCCGGGGCGGCACCAGGAAAGTGTCACCGGCGCAGCAGATAGCAGCAGCAGCAGCACGCGGCGCACCACACCCGCCCACAGCACTGTTTACCAGTCAGCCGGGCTGCGGTCACAGCAACGGCAGAACCCCGCCCGCTCAGGACAGAACAGTCCAGCGTCCCAGTCATACCAGCAGTCAGACCAGCAGTCAGGACAGAGCTCAGGACAGAGCAGTCCAGCGTCCCAGTCATACCAGCAGTCAGGGCAGAGCTCAGTACAGAGCAGTCCAGCGTCCCAGTCATACCAGCAGTCAGGGCAGAGCTCAGTACAGAGCAGTCCAGTGTCCCAGTCATACCAGCAGTCAGGGCAGAGCTCAGTACAGAGCAGTCCAGCGTCCCAGTCATACCAGCAGTCAGGGCAGAGCTCAGTACAGAGCAGTCCAGCGTCCCAGTCATACCAGCAGTCAGGGCAGAGCTCAGTACAGAGCAGTCCAGCGTCCCAGTCATACCAGCAGTCAGTGCAGAGCTCAGTACAGAGCAGTCCAGCGTCCCAGCCATACCACCACCCCGGCTACTCAGGTCAGGCCACAGTTGGCCCCTCGCTGGCCGTGGTCCCAGCCATACCACCACCCCGGCTACTCAGGTCAGGCCACAGTTGGCCCCTCGCTGGCCGTGGTCCCAGCCATACCACCACCCCGGCTACTCAGGTCAGGCCACAGTTGGCCCCTCGCTGGCCGTGGTCCCAGCCATACCACCACCCCGGCTACTCAGGTCAGGCCACAGTTGGCCCCTCGCTGGCCGTGGTCCCAGCCATACCACCACCCCGGCTACTCAGGTCAGGCCACAGTTGGCCCCTCGCTGGCCGTGGTCCCAGCCATACCACCACCCCGGCTGACTCAGGTCAGGCCACAGTTGGCTCCTCGCTGGCCGTGGTCCCAGCCATACCACCACCCCGGCTACTCAGGTCAGGCCACAGTTGGCCCCTCGCTGGCCGTGGTCCCAGCCATACCACCACCCCGGCTACTCAGGTCAGGCCACAGTTGGCCCCTCGCTGGCCGTGGTCCCAGCCATACCACCACCCCGGCTACTCAGGTCAGGCCACAGTTGGCCCCTCGCTGGCCGTGGTCCCAGCCATACCACCACCCCGGCTACTCAGGTCAGGCCACAGTTGGCCCCTCGCTGGCCGTGGTCCCAGCCATACCACCACCCCGGCTACTCAGGTCAGGCCACAGTTGGCCCCTCGCTGGCCGTGGTCCCAGCCATACCACCACCCCGGCTACTCAGGTCAGGCCACAGTTGGCCCCTCGCTGGCCGTGGTCCCAGCCATACCACCACCCCGGCTACTCAGGTCAGGCCACAGTTGGCTCCTCGCTGGCCGTGGTCCCAGCCATACCACCACCCCGGCTACTCAGGTCAGGCCACAGTTGGCCCCTCGCTGGCCGTGGTCCCAGCCATACCACCACCCCGGCTACTCAGGTCAGGCCACAGTTGGCCCCTCGCTGGCCGTGGTCCCAGCCATACCACCACCCCGGCTGACTCAGGTCAGGCCACAGTTGGCCCCTCGCTGGCCGTGGTCCCAGCCATACCACCACCCCGGCTACTCAGGTCAGGCCACAGTTGGCCCCTCGCTGGCCGTGGTCCCAGCCATACCACCACCCCGGCTACTCAGGTCAGGCCACAGTTGGCCCCTCGCTGGCCGTGGTCCCAGCCATACCACCACCCCGGCTACTCAGGTCAGGCCACAGTTGGCCCCTCGCTGGCCGTGGTCCCAGCCATACCACCACCCCGGCTACTCAGGTCAGGCCACAGTTGGCCCCTCGCTGGCCGTGGTCCCAGCCATACCACCACCCCGGCTACTCAGGTCAGGCCACAGTTGGCCCCTCGCTGGCCGTGGTCCCAGCCATACCACCACCCCGGCTACTCAGGTCAGGCCACAGTTGGCCCCTCGCTGGCCGTGGTCCCAGTCATACCAGCAGTCCACCCACTCAGTACCGGCAGTCCCACCCACTCAGCACAGTTCAGTCCGACGGCAGGCGGGACTGACATATCAACATCATCACCAGCTACTCAGCCGGCTTTCTCAGGAAACCTGACCCCAGCACCACCCACTCAGACCACGGTCTGAATCCAATCCGCCCACACCGCACCAGCTGCCCCCGATTAACGCCCGGGCAGAGGCTATTCTTTGGAGGCTCCTAATGACAGGCGGATAATGGGCTCACGCAGAGGCTATTATATGGATGTTCTTAATGACAGGCGGGTAATCGGTCCGTGCAGAGGCTAGCTCACAGCCAGCGGCCCCATGACAAACGTATACTGAGCCCGTGTTGAGGCTATTTTACGGAGCTGCTTAATTAGACAGATGTATAACGAGCGGCCGTCGGACGTGTCCGCGTTTTGTCACCGACACTTCCCCGACATGACAGCGGCGTGTTCGCTGCTAAGCGAGGCAGACGACGCGTGCCAACCAGATTACACGACAAATAACACGCCAGCATGGGCTTGATTGAACCACGCATGTGTGCAAGTTAAACGCGTAAGGCAAACCGTGTTGGCTTTTCAGAATCAAACATCGATAGCTCAAGGGGGAAAAACGACTGATTGAAGCTAAGCCAAATGCGAAACTACATGCTATTTAAATAACGTTATCCACTACGTTTCGAGCCACAGATTCGATAATTTGATTGCCAGACAGTGATTGTCTTCCTTACAGCAGGCTCAGCAGTCAAGTCAGTTGCCCGTATCGTGTACAGATGAATGCTGCAATGTTCGGGTTTAGACTACCTTCGAAAAAACATAATTTGGGAAACAAACAGTTTGCACAAGACAAGAATGAAGCCACTTACCATTACACTAAATGTCTACATCGGAGCCATCTGTACAATCTCGACAGGACAATGCTGCAAACACCATTGTTGTGTCGCAATTTCGATTGAAATGACTCGGTCAGAAGTGGTTGAAATGGCTGGTGATAAGCCGCCAGCCGGGCTGTTTTTCTTCCGTCTCCGGCTGTACGCGCACGATTGATAGGTGTCGCCGCAGCCGGGTGGCGTCTGGATGGGTGAGTCGCGCCGCACAATCCTAATGTCGACCCGGCGCGCCGCACAATCCTAATGTCGACCCGGCGCGCCGCACAATCCTAATGTCGACCCGGCAATGTGAGCAACGACTCACGAGTCTGAGCAACAATTACCGCGATAGGATGATGGGTGTCAGCGCGTGCAGGTCATTGTCACCGTCTTCAGAAGAATGCTGGTTATATGTGGAGACCACCGTTTCTCTCAACGGACAGTTGGGCGGTTGACTACGGACAACGGACGGACAACGGACGGACAACTGACAACGGACTTTGGCGGAAGTACGGTAGACTTCCGACATCATCCCGCTGCAGCCGTGCTCGCTGTCTTTGTCCAGAGTCGGGCCACCCTACCTGTATGTCTCCCGTAAGTATGTATCCCACAGTAGCCCGTAACTATCCCCGCTGCAGCCGTGCTCGCTGTCCGGGGTGTGAGGAGGCGGTCCACCCCACCCGTCCTATTTATCTGTGCCCGTCAGTCCAGCCCACCGCCCCTCTTGCCTGTGGTCCGAGCGGTCCACCACAGCGGTCCTACCTCTCTGGGCGGGTACGTCCTCGGCAGCAGCGACACAGTGTTAGTGCAGGGTCACGGACAGATCGCCAATCTGCAGCTGACGGCGCGGCGCCCGCTCTGCACGCCCCGCCCCGCCCTGCTCATTGTACATCTCTCCCCTCTGTTCTGCACGCCTCCAGCCGTCACCAGTCCCACGTCAGTGTCACGTCTCCAGTCCCACGTCACACGCCAGTGTCACGTCACCAGCCCCACGTCAGTGCCACGTCACCAGCCACACGGCAGTGTCACGTCACCAGTCCCACGTCAGTACCACGTCACCAGCCCCACGTCAGTGTCACGTCACCAGCCCCACGTCAGTGTCACGTCACCAGCCCCACATCAGTGTCACGTCACCAGTCCCACGTCAGTACCACGTCACCAGCACCACGTCAGTGTCACGACACCAGCCCCACGTCAGTGTCACGTCACCAGCCCCACGTCAGTGTCACGTCACCAGTCCCACGTCAGTGTCACGTCACCAGTCTCACGTCACAGCAACCCACCACGCCCCCACGTTGCGCAGCTTCATATGGCACCTCCCGCACGCATCTGATGGCTGCGTCCCGGCGCGGCGGCGGCTCGGTCCGGGCCTCAGCCAGATCGCCGCCGCCGGACCGTCTGCCGGCCCAGGCCAGGTAAGGAGAGGTGCCGCTCCAGCCATCAATCCAAACCTCCGCCGCCGGACCGTCTGCCGGCCCAGGCCAGGTAAGGAAAGGCGCCGCTCCAGCCATCAATCCAAACCTCCGCCGCCGGACTGTCCTCCGGCCCAGGCCAGGTAAGGAGAGGTGCCGCTCCAGCCATCAATCCAAACCTCCGCCGCCGGACTGTCCTCCGGCCCAGGCCAGGTAAGGAAAGGCGCCGCTCCAGCCATCAATCCAAACCTCCGCCGCCGGCTGACGACTTGATAGATGGTCGGCCAGGGCGACCCGACATCACCTGCGCCCACACACGGCCCGGCGGCTCGGCGTGCCCCGGGCGACAGGCGACCGTGACCTCCGGGGCATATCGATCGGACACGGTCCGGGTGCCGGACGGTCCAGCTGGAGCGCTAAGGTCACAGCGGCACGGGAGTGGACATACCAGGCGACACCGCGGCTCGGTATACATGCTAGTTTCGCAAGACAAAGTATTGGCGAACTATTCAAATCGGCAGCGCGGTCACTACTCACTACCTCCCCACGGCAAATTAATTTGTAATAGGTTCAGCGTATATTAAAACATGACTATCTTGGACAAATTCGTGTTTACTCGGTTCAGGCGCTGGCCTGACCCGGCCGGCCCGTTAGTAGGCGTTCCAGCAGCGGCGGGGGCCATCTCGGAGCGGACATGATGCAACTCGTGACTCGAATGGCGCCGTTTACAGGATCGGTAACGGCGGGGGACACAGTGACCCCGCCGCTGGGCAGCAGCCAGACTCCGTCAACTCACGGAGACAAGTATCTCTCCCGCCTGCTATGATGCTGGAGGCCTGGAGCTGTTCCCGCAACTGAACCATCTCCCGCACCACAAATGACTCCGAAAGGTCATCACTCATCGGTCCCCTCATTCAGTACATCGAATTTCAAGTCCTGTTTGATAAAGGCATGTGGCCAAAATATTAATAACTACGACATATAATAACTACGACATAATAATAACGTTTTGATAACATTATATTTTTCATATTTTCGAGAAAAAGGTCACGATATTTCGTTTTTTAATTACCACAAGTATGTTCCTCGCACAAACGCTAAGCTCGATAGAGTTGCAAGTGTCATTGATTGAAACCAGCACAGCAGACCACGCCAGTCTCCTCTCCGGTCTCCGCCATGTATAGCCGCCCTCGGCTCGGCTGGTTCGCCTGCCGAGTATCCTGGTAACTTACGCCACTCCAGCATCTCCCAGGAGAAAATAAACAGCTAGCTGTAATACCAGCAACATCTGTCAACCAACCATACAGAGGGTGGCATAAATTCCGAGGCTTTCTCGTGCAAAAACGGCGGAGGGCAGACGACGTGCAGAATGCAGGCTCGCCTCGCCCCCCCCCCCGACGCTACCCCTCCATCCCTCTCCCTCCCCCTTTCCCTCTCCCCTCCCCCCCCCCCCCCCCCCACCGACGGCTAACCTCTTGGGATTCTTCCGCTATGAAGCCGTATGTAAATGTAACTGTCGACGCCTCTCTCAGTCAGAATCGAGTGTCGCCGAGTGTCGTCGAGTGTCGTCGAGTGTCGTCGAGTGTCACTGAGCCGAGTGCCGCCGGCTGGAGACACGAAGACGGTGACACACCTGTGTCCACGGTGACCGCATGGCGGTAGGAAACACACCGTGCTAGAGCAGCCGGGTGTCGATCGGGGTTTCCTGGCCGGAGTCGCTCACCGCTGTCGTGCCACGGAAACGACACGGAAAGGTGCCGCCGGCCGGCCTCTCCCCCAGCGCAGCCATCGCCAACAAATAACTAGTGGACCTGGCACCGGTATCCATCCTGCCCATCACTAACCTCCACCGGTATCCAGCCTGCCCATCACTAACCGACATCCCACTCAAGGTCATCACTCTATGGGGAGGCAGATCTACCCATCACTAACCGACATCCCACTCACAGTCCTCACTCTATGGGGAGGCAGATCTACCCATCACTAACCGACATCCCACTCAAGGTCATCACTCTATGGGGAGGCAGATCTACCCATCACTAACCGACATCCCACTCACAGTCCTCACTCTATGGGGAGGCAGATCTACCCATCACTAAACGGCATCCCACTCAAGGTCATCACTCTATGGAGAGGCAGATCTACCCATCACTAACCGACATCCCACTCAAGGTCATCACTCTATGGGGAGGCAGATCTACCCATCACTAAACGACATCCCACTCAAGGTCATCACTCTATGGAGAGGCAGATCTACCCATCACTAAACGGCATCCCACTCACAGTCATCACTCTATGGGGAGGCAGATCTACCCATCACTAAACGGCATCCCACTCAAGGTCATCACTCTATGGAGAGGCAGATCTACCCATCACTAAACGGCATCCCACTCAAGGTCATCACTCTATGGGGAGGCAGATCTACCCATCACTAACCGACATCCCACTCAAGGTGATCACTCTATGGGGAGGCAGATCTACCCATCACTAAACGGCATCCCACTCACAGTCCTCACTCTATGGGGAGGCAGATCTACCCATCACTAACCGACATCCCACTCAAGGTCATCACTCTATGGAGAGGCAGATCTACCCATCACTAACCGACATCCCACTCACAGTCCTCACTCTATGGGGAGGCAGATCTACCCATCACTAACCGACATCCCACTCAAGGTCATCACTCTATGGAGAGGCAGATCTACCCATCACTAACCGACATCCCACTCAAGGTCATCACTCTATGGAGAGGCAGATCTACCCATCACTAACCGACATCCCACTCAAGGTCATCACTCTATGGGGAGGCAGATCTACCCATCACTAAACGGCATCCCACTCACAGTCCTCACTCTATACTCCATAGGCAGGCAGACAGACCGGGGATGAGCCTGTGCGGGACCCCAAACAACCCCAGCTCCCGCCGATCTCTCACAGAGACCACCGGCCGTCGTTCCGGCCCCAGGTGTCGGGCTGAGCCGTGTCGCTGCGTCTCAGCTCCGACGCCACGCGCGACCGCCGACAGCACCACCGACACTCCGCGCCGACCGAGCCGTCCACACCGACGCCTGGGCCAAGTTCAGCGGCGTCGACGGCGACGGCTCACAAGCTGTAACCCGGCGGCTCACATCTGGACCTCACAAAAAGCGGGCGGCGGTGCCACGCGGCCGCCAACGACGGCCGGCGGCCTGCGGCCTGACAGAGACCGATGCACCGGCGCGGCCCCGGCGACGAGCGCCGCCTTTTTGCCGCAGGAGCGCGTCGGAAGAGCAGGCACCTCATCAGCGTCCGACCATCACTAGAGGGAGTCACCATCGGGGCTTACTGAGTCACCCGCCGCGCCGCCTGAAACCGTGCTGCGGCCAGAGCTCAGTCGCCTCGCTGATTGACCTATTGCCGTCACCTGACCTGACCCGCACGAGTCGTGACTCCACGTTTGACTCCACGTCTGACTCTGCGAACTCTCCACTGACTCAGCGGTAGCGCCACACGGCTGGCAGCGGTCCCTGGCGACTGCAGCCAGTGACTCGGCCGGTGACAGCCGCTGATGGAGAGCTCTATATTGGACCGGACGCCGGCGGCATGTGACTCGGTCACGGCATCTGACAGTCGCCCCTGGCAGCGGGGCGCCGGCTGACGACCTCTGCCGGCAGTACCTGTCGCGGCGGGGTGAGCTCACCTCGCGACCGGCAGCGGTCACGGAGCATCACGCGCTGCACCGCTCCACCGCCGCTTCGCTCCTCCGCTCCGCCGCCCCGCCGGCTCGCCGCCCCGCCGACTCGCCGCGCCATAAGTGTATTTATATCAAGCGGCCATTGTTGGTAGCGTGGCGCCGGCCGGCCGGTCGGTCAGTCGGCCGCCCACTCACTGCCCGCTCAAAGCTCTCCCACCCTCTCTCCTCCTCCCCAACCTGCCTCTCCTCCTCTCTCCAGCCAGAGCTAGCCTGCACTCCAGCCCCGCCCACTCACTGCCTGTTCAGAGCTCTCCCACCCTCTCTCCTCCTCTCTCCAGCCAGAGCTAGCCTGCTCTCCAGCCCCGCCCACTCACTGCCTGTTCAGAACTCTCCCACCCTCTCTCCTCCTCTCTCCAGCCAGAGCTAGCCTGCTCTCCAGCCCCGCCCACTCACTGCCTGTTCAGAGCTCTCCCACCCTCTCTCCTCCTCTCTCCAGCCAGAGCTAGCCTGCTCTCCAGCCCCGCCCACTCACTGCCTGTTCAGAGCTCTCCCACCCTCTCTCCTCCTCTCTCCAGCCAGAGCTAGCCTGCTCTCCAGCCCCGCCCACTCACTGCCTGTTCAGAGCTCTCCCACCCTCTCTCCTCCTCTCTCCAGCCAGAGCTAGCCTGCTCTCCAGCCCCGCCCACTCACTGCCTGTTCAGAGCTCTCCCACCCTCTCTCCTCCTCTCTCCAGCCAGAGCTAGCCTGCTCTCCAGCCCCGCCCACTCACTGCCTGTTCAGAGCTCTCCCACCCTCTCTCCTCCTCTCTCCAGCCAGAGCTAGCCTGCTCTCCAGCCCCGCCCACTCACTGCCTGTTCAGAGCTCTCCCACCCTCTCTCCTCCTCTCTCCAGCCAGAGCTAGCCTGCTCTCCAGCCCCGCCCACTCACTGCCTGTTCAGAGCTCTCCCACCCTCTCTCCTCCTCTCTCCAGCCAGAGCTAGCCTGCTCTCTAGCCCCGCCCACTCACTGCCTGTTCAGAGCTCTCCCACCCTCTCTCCTCCTCTCTCCAGCCAGAGCTAGCCTGCTCTCCAGCCCCGCCCACTCACTGCCTGTTCAGAGCTCTCCCACCATCTCTCCTCCTCTCTCCAGCCAGAGCTAGCCTGCTCTCTAGCCCCGCCCACTCACTGCCTGTTCAGAGCTCTCCCACCCTCTCTCCTCCTCTCTCCAGCCAGAGCTAGCCTGCTCTCCAGCCCCGTCCACTCACTGCCTGTTCAGAGCTCTCCCACCCTCTCTCCTCCTCTCTCCAGCCAGAGCTAGCCTGCTCTCCAGCCCCGCCCACTCACTGCCTGTTCAGAGCTCTCCCACCCTCTCTCCTCCTCTCTCCAGCCAGAGCTAGCCTGCTCTCCAGCCCCGCCCACTCACTGCCTGTTCAGAGCTCTCCCACCCTCTCTCCTCCTCTCTCCAGCCAGAGCTAGCCTGCTCTCCAGCCCCGCCCACTCACTGCCTGTTCAGAGCTCTCCCACCCTCTCTCCTCCTCTCTCCAGCCAGAGCTAGCCTGCTCTCCAGCCCCGCCCACTCACTGCCTGTTCAGAGCTCTCCCACCCTCTCTCCTCCTCTCTCCAGCCAGAGCTAGCCTGCTCTCCAGCCCCGCCCACTCACTGCCTGTTCAGAGCTCTCCCACCCTCTCTCCTCTCTCTCCAGCCCCGCGCTGCTGAGTTCGCTCCCGCTCGCCCAGCCCCACTTGACGCTCAATGCGTTGTGCAAACTTGTCCGTCAGCGGCTGACTGTATAATAACAGCGTGATCATGGACAATAGGTCGGCGAAATTGAGCCAATTGGTTACCCTTGGCTAACCATGTGTTAAGTCGCGGCTCCGAATCGCTCACACTAACTCAGTGAGTGTGGCTTGCGGTTAGAGCTGCCAAGGTCAATTAGTCCGCATGTAAACCCTATTTTTCACAGTCATGGTGGCATCAGTCAGCGCCGTCTGAATGAGGCGGAGCATGAGATTCAGGGCTCAACGTGCACCACAACATGTAAGCCATCATCTTACGAGAGCCTGGAAACCTGTACAAGTGTTAAAACAGACAACCACCTTGTAAAGTTCGGCCTGCTACAAGATCTAAACTTGCTATGGTGTGGTGCAAGATAAAGTTTCTGGAAGCCATCGCCCTGGTCTTCATGGTATTACGAGCGGAGAAAAACAGCAGTCTGGTCATTATGGAACAAAGCCCAGTACTGTAGACCGTTGGCCGGTTAGGCTTCTGCGGCCCTACAGCGTCCATTCGAGCCCCGTCCAGGCCACACCAGCGTCCACTGCGCCGACAAACCGCCGCCGTCCGCCGGCCGGCCGGCCGTCCGCTCCAGGCATGACGTCACCCGCTCTCGCCACTCCGCCTGGTGACGTCACCGAGGTCGCACGTGGGCGGTCAGCGGGCCGGCGACGGACCATCCGGGGTCGGACGGTGACCCGGCTCCGGCACTGGCCTCGGGGCACGGTAACTCAGCGACTGACCCCTCCCTGCGACCGTGACCCGCTCCGGTGACCCGCCACGCCCCCCGGCCGGTGCCGCGCCGCCCCACCCCGCCCGTGACGTCACTTGCCTCCATCAGCTGGATGGAGAGGACGCGCCGCGGCCTCGGCCGGCCCGTCGGCCGCATGGCTGGCTCCTCTCTCGCCACACCGGTCTCACACACACTATCTCTCGACCGCCGGCGGCGACGCACTGCCCTGGCGGCCGGCGCCAGCCGACTCTGTCGCGTCCGACGCCAGCCGGCTCTGTCGCTTCCGACGCCCAGCTGGCGTGCTCCGCTCAACCCCACCACACTGCGGTCGCCAGCGGCACTGCTGCCAGCGGCGGGGCCCGGCGGCGGCGGCGCGCCGGCGGCAGAGCGCCGGTGGCAGAGCGGGGCGGCCACGAGCGGTGCCGACCCGCGACGGCCGGGGGCGCGGTCCCGCCCGCCCCGGCGACCCCTGCGTGTCGCCCTGGCCGCCGGCCGCCGCCGCCCCTGGCTAGAGCGGCTGTTTACCGTGTGATATCAGCGGGCGGCGAGGTCTGCTGCCTCGGTACCCACAGCCACTCCCCCGACATCTGGCATACAGCGGCAGGCGCGCCGGCCCGGTGTGGACCCGGCACATGGTTCTCATCGCCCCTCGCATCTTACGAGCGTGATTAGTGCACGCCTCGCACAGAGTCGCGTTAACTCCTGGCCTCAGTCGCCGACGTATAGCGTAGCGCACAGCGATCCGTCCGTCCGTCCGTGTCTGGGGGTGTCAACAAAACACCGCTCTTACCACAACTCAGTCCACGGTGCCCACGGTTCCCCAGAGAGTCCTCCCCAGTCCGCTAGCTCAACCCCGCCCGACCCGACCGACACAGCGCCGCAAGAAAGGCGGGGTGACTTAATTCGTCCCGGCCGGTGCGGCCGCGCCGCGCTGGACAGAGTCCATTGCTCAGTACTGGCCGCACGGCATCACTGTGCCCGCCTCCCCACCTGACTTTGCATACGAATGCGACCAAATTCGACTCGCTGGCGGGCGGCCGTGCGGCGGCGACGGCAGCGGCGCGGCGGTGGCGCGGCGGTGGCGCGGCGGTGGCGCGGCGGTGTGGCGGCGGGAGTTGTGGCGGGGTGGGGCGGTTGTGGCGGGGCGGTGGCGGAGCGTTGCGTCGTGTTCGCCGCCGTTTGGCAGCGCTGCGACCGGTTGACTGATGGCGCGCAACAGGTGTCTCGGCCAGCGTCAAAACGACAGCGGGGCGCGACAAACATGCTGCCCTGAGCAGTGCACGCGCCGTCCGCGGCGCTCCCGCTCCCACCGCCACCACAGGGCCGGAGCTATACGACACCATTAAACCGTGAGCTGCACGAGCAGAACGGGTTTCCAAGGTTAGGCGCCCTGCCCACGCCAAACAATGTAGCCGCGTTCATCTGACTTTAACATGAGCGGCGGCGGCGGCGGCGGCGGCGGCCGGCCGGGCACTGAGTAGTGAGTGGGCGGGGACGCGCGGCCGGGCAGTGACGCCAGCCTCTGTGTATACGGCGGGCCGCTGTACCGCCTCTCCACAACACCCGCCGCTCGGCCGCTCGGCAGCTGCGCCGCCCAGTGTCGGTGTCGCCTGTCGGTGTGTGGTTTATAGAGGCAGCCAGTTGTCCATGTTCCTCCCACCTCCACCGCGCGCGAGACAGCCGAGCGGCCCACGTGAGCCCGTGGGGACCGGCAGCATGGTGGGTGACATCACCTGAGGTACACCTGCTGCAGAGCGTTCACGGACGCTTCAGGCCACAGAGGCTCACCAGGGGCTATGCCTCTGAGGCTCCCTTATCCGGCCCGAGGCCCCAGACGCTTGAGGCAGGATGATGGATGTCAGCGCCACTGCAAATAATCCGAGTAAGCCGAGGGCTCCGCATATCGTGCCGGGCGCCGATAAAGACCGCCGCAGTCCACTCTCCTCCGCGCTAAGTCGCTACGAACGCTGCAGCGTCGGAGGCGTCGGCCGGGCCGACCCATCCGTGCGTCCACCTCCGCCACCGGGTAAGAGGCAACGGTCCCGGGGATGTGAGCCGACATCACCGGGGAGAGAGAGGCATGCGAAAGAGAGAGAGACGGAGAGAGACCAACGGGAGGAGGAGGGCGGAGGCCCGCTCGTTGCCTCGCTGCCTTCCTCCGCCGGGTTCTGCCGGCCATATAGGGCGGCCGGCTTTGCGGCACGCGGCCGCCATTCTGCCGCCCCCGCCCGGCCGGCCGGCCGGCCGGCTTGGCGGGGCGCGGCACAGACGGGCCACCTGTCTCGATAGCGTCCCGTCACCGCCGCCGCAGAGCAGCGTCGGGGCCCACCGGCGGCGGAAGCGCAGGAGGCAACTCAAAGGAAGTGAATACCCAGTTAATGGCCGCTATCGCCCAACCGGGACGGAGTATAGCGAGCTGTTCGAGTCCAGTCAGCTGCCCGGCTGTCCCAAATGAGGTGAGGGGCGAGCTGAGGGTGGGCGGGGATACAACGTTGTGTGGTACTGCTCCTTTCATGTCGCTGATGTTTGTTAATAGCCTTTTTAATAGGAGACACAAACATAGGCAGAAAACATACATCCAGAAAAACGGCCATAAACCACCCAGCACTGACAACACAGCGAATTCCGAACACATCATGACGTGATCATTCTGTCCACTTTTCACACAAACACACACAAATAATACCACTGCCCCCCGGTGTGGTACAGGCGGTACAGGCTTGCAGATCAGGCGGACCAGGCCTGCAGCAGGGAATGACTGACCGGGCGCTACCAGTTAAAAGCCGACAGCAGGCTTAGCGGACCCTGTTCAGAAAAACAGCCCAGACATTGATCCGGCAGCGGCACTTTAGCAGGTCCGAGCGAGCCGCTGACGAGCCAAAAGCTAGTGTGCTCGGCGTAAACAAAGCATAATGACATAGCACACCTCGGTGGACAATAGTGACTGAAGGGCCGTCGTCACAAAAACAAACCCACTGCCGGCGGTCTACTGCGCCCCATGGTAACCGATTTACCGCCGAGATGAACAGATACATGTGAATGGACCAGGCTACAGAGTTTTAACATGTCAAGTTCATCAGCTTTAGTGTAGACAGACGAAAAACTCAAGGCCGGTTTCTGTGCAGTAAGTTCGCAAGCAGCAAAAGGGCTCATTGATTTTTCTAGGCTCGATAAAGGTAGCATGATAATCAATTCAAAAAAGATAAAGGTGGCTTCAAATGAACACCGGTCAACATTAGATATCACGTATCAATTACAGCTTTACAACTCCTTATCTCTGACATCAGCGCAAACACAAGTATCGACAGGATTAACACCAGCACTTTTTCGTCCGATATCAAACTCTTCCTGGTTACATAAACCCTACACCACCTGGTGCCAACTCAGCGAACGACACCCCACCCACCCCGTCCGGTGCGGTCCGCCTGACCCGCCTGCCGCCAGTAGCGCCACCTATACCGACACAGAGGGCAGCACCTGTCTGCGGGACTGACCTGCACGCGTTGCTCCTGGCTCCGCAGGCGGACGACGGTGAAGAGTGTGTCGGCCAGCGTCTGGTAGCGCGCGTTCAGCGAGTCGAGGGCGTCGACCAGGCGGCCAGCGCAGCGCCACACGCCGCCGCCGGGGGGCGCGGCGCGTCGCTCGTACCGCTGCAGTCCGACGGTCAGGGGAGGAGGCCGGGACGCAGGTCAGTGCTGGTTAGAGGCCAACGGAACGTGCAGGAGCCCAGCGAGAGAGAGAGAGAGGCGGAGCCCGGCGACATGCTGAGGGCGGACACACTGGGGACTGCTGAGGGTGGGGCGGGCTATATCACTGGCAGTGGACCGGGCAGGTCAGGTCAGGGCAGGTCAGGGCAGGGCAGGGCAGGTCAGGTCAGGTCAGGTCAGGTCAGGGCAGGGCAGGCCAGGGGCAGTGCTAGTTTACACTAACTACAGGTTGGGACGGTCTCATTCCGTGCTGCTGACCGTCACAGGCGGGAGGAGCGTACACTACAGGGCCACTAAGCCAGCACTCATTAGTGATTAGTGAAGTCTCATTAGTGATTAGTGAAGCCTCATTAGTGATTAGTGAAGTCTCATTAGTGATGAGTGAAGCATTAAACTGGGATGCAGCCAGGCCAGGTGATGTTACACAGGGGACTCTGAACGGTTAGCTCCACCTAACTGGACATGTCGCCGGGACCCCTGAAGCAGAAAGGACGAAGCGCATGCCAAACACTGCCACACTACGCAACCTTTATACACACTACTCAGGACTCCGAGAAAACGAGCACACATGCCGTTAGAAAGCAAACAGCAAACGGGGACCACGCCATGCAAGTGAACTACGGCGACTACGAACCGGCCTCCGGGGCGATGAGTGTGACCAGAGCTGTACTTTATACATGACACGGGAGGGAGAACGCAGCGCTGTCGGAGTAGAGATCACATCGTACCTGGGCCAGTATTATAAATCGGCCACCAAGCTGGTTGACCCGCTCAAGGTCGGGCCGGCGAGCTTCGACCTCGCCGAACAATTGCTGCAATAAGGTCGACACGGTCATATCATGACACACACGACAGCAGCGCCACTCGGCGGACACGGCGCACACTAGCAGTTGGCAGACGCGCCAACAGATGATCTACACTAGGACGCGGCCGAGCCGGGCCGAGCCGGCGCCACCGAGACGCTCCGAGCGCTCCCTCATGCTGCGGCGCCGGTCCGGCCAGCTGATCGGCCGTCCCCTACCGACCTATCCTATCCGGGCTGTACTGATCGCTTAACCTACACCACACAGACGGGGGCGGGGGAGCGGGGTACTCACCCGGGCGCGCTCGAGCTCAAGCTCGCGCTGCCTGGCCTCCGTCTCCTTCTGTGAGGCCCACTGTCGCTCCATCTTCTCCTGCTGCTCGTACTGGCTGAGAAGGTCCGCCGCCTGGTCCACCGCGCGCAGCCTGGGTCGGAGAGCATAGCCACAGGTCAGCTCCGGCAGCACACAAACGCCGACAGGCGTCATCGAACAGTACTCAACAACGGAACACGCGCAATCTAACAGGCACGGCGGCAACGCTGCACCAATCACGTCAAAACTCGTTCAGCTTACCATTGCACAACACAATCACTCACTAACTTCGCATAATTCCGTCGGTAAACTAAATTATACTGAAGGGTTCGTCCCAAGACTCAATACAATCTCGCCTACAAGCAATGCTCCTTACCTGACACCACCTTCCTCCCAGCCCACTGCCGGCGCCTACCGCTGCAGCAGGCTCACCAACCCAAACCGATCCCAGCCCGATCCCAGCCCGACCCCAGCCCGACCCCAGCCCGATCCCAGTCCGATCCCAGCCCGATCCCAGCCCGACCCCTCCTCATCCGACCAGCCGGCGCGTACCGCTGTAGCAGGCCCAGCATCACCAGCCCGTCACCAGCCCGACCCCACCTCATCCGACCAGCCGGCGCGTACCGCTGTAGCAGGCCCAGCATCACCAGCCCGTCACCAGCCCGACCCCAGTCCGACCCCTCCCCATCCGACCAGCCGGCGCGTACCGCTGTAGCAGGCTCAGCATCACCAGCCCGACCCCTCCCCATCCGACCAGCCGGCGCGTACCGCTGTAGCAGGCCCAGCATCACCAGCCCGACCCCAGTCCGACCCCTCCCCATCCGACCAGCCGGCGCGTACCGCTGTAGCAGGCCCAGCATCACCAGCCCGTCACCAGCCCGACCCCAGCCTCCCCATCCGACCAGCCGGCGCGTACCGCTGTAGCAGGCTCAGCATCACCAGCCCGACCCCTCCTCATCCGACCAGCCGGCGCGTACCGCTGTAGCAGGCCCAGCATCACCAGCCCGTCACCAGCCCGACCCCAGCCCGACCCCTCCCCATCCGACCAGCCGGCGCGTACCGCTGTAGCAGGCCCAGCATCACCAGCCCGTCACCAGCCCGACCCCTCCCCATCCGACCAGCCGGCGCGTACCGCTGTAGCAGGCCCAGCATCACCAGCCCGTCACCAGCCCGACCCCAGCCCGACCCCTCCCCATCCGACCAGCCGGCGCGTACCGCTGTAGCAGGCCCAGCATCACCAGCCCGTCACCAGCCCGACCCCTCCCCATCCGACCAGCCGGCGCGTACCGCTGTAGCAGGCCCAGCATCACCAGCCCGTCACCAGCCCGACCCCAGCCCGACCCCTCCCCATCCGACCAGCCGGCGCGTACCGCTGTAGCAGGCTCAGCATCACCAGCCCGACCCCTCCCCATCCGACCAGCCGGCGCGTACCGCTGTAGCAGGCTCAGCATCACCAGCCCGACCCCTCCCCATCCGACCAGCCGGCGCGTACCGCTGTAGCAGGCTCAGCATCACCAGCCCGACCCCTCCCCATCCGACCAGCCGGCGCGTACCGCTGTAGCAGGCTCAGCATCACCAGCCCGACCCCTCCCCATCCGACCAGCCGGCGCGTACCGCTGTAGCAGGCTCAGCATCACCAGCCCGACCCCTCCCCATCCGACCAGCCGGCGCGTACCGCTGTAGCAGGCTCAGCATCACCAGCCCGACCCCTCCCCATCCGACCAGCCGGCGCGTACCGCTGTAGCAGGCTCAGCATCACCAGCCCGACCCCTCCCCATCCGACCAGCCGGCGCGTACCGCTGTAGCAGGCTCAGCATCACCAGCCCGACCCCTCCCCATCCGACCAGCCGGCGCGTACCGCTGTAGCAGGCTCAGCATCACCAGCCCGACCCCTCCCCATCCGACCAGCCGGCGCGTACCGCTGTAGCAGGCTCAGCATCACCAGCCCGACCCCTCCCCATCCGACCAGCCGGCGCGTACCGCTGTAGCAGGCTCAGCATCACCAGCCCGACCCCTCCCCATCCGACCAGCCGGCGCGTACCGCTGTAGCAGGCTCAGCATCACCAGCCCGACCCCTCCCCATCCGACCAGCCGGCGCGTACCGCTGTAGCAGGCTCAGCATCACCAGCCCGACCCCTCCCCATCCGACCAGCCGGCGCGTACCGCTGTAGCAGGCCCAGCATCACCAGCCCGTCACCAGCCCGACCCCAGCCCGACCCCTCCCCATCCGACCAGCCGGCGCGTACCTATCTACTACAGCCTCGCAGCAGTTGGTCCAGCGGCGAGTCAGCTTGTTGACGTCGTCCTCCATCTTCTCGACGTCGGCGTGGTTTCTCTGACGCGGCCGGGTGCGCTCCGTGGCCGTCCGCGTCTTGCTGACGTCCGTGTTCACCTGCTCGATCGTGGTCTGCACAGAGAAGAAGACAGACTGTCAGTCATACAGCATGCGTGGGAGATTCCTTTTTGCGCTACGTTACGCTAAGAAAGTTTCCGTTCGTTTGTTTACTTGTGATCTAATGAGGGTGCATGATCGCATAAATGTTATTGTGATCGCATAAATGTTATTGTTGAGAGCAGACTTACCGGGGCACATATCAAGAGCACTTTAAACCCCCGCTACCAATCGCAATGGCTACAGGGGACCCACAGAAAAACACTGCCACTGACTGACTCAGTTCAGTCCACTACCAGAGGCGGGGCCGGGGCCGGGGCCGGGGCCTGGGCCGGGGCCGGGCCAGGGGCCGGGGGCCGGGGGCCGGGGGCCGGGGGCCGGGGGCCGGGGGCCGGGGGCCGGGGGCCGGGGGCCGGGGGCCGGGGGCCGGGGGCCGGGAGTCGGGAGTCGGGAGTCGGGAGCCGGGAGCCGGGAGCCGGGAGCCGGGAGCCGGGAGCCGGGAGCCGGGAGCCGGGAGCCGGGAGCCGGGAGCCGGGAGCCGGGAGCCGGGAGCCGGGGGCCGGGGGCCGGGGGCCGGGGGCCGGGGGCCGGGGGCCGGGGGCCGGGGGCCGGGGGCCGGGGGCCGGGGGCCGGGAGCCAGGAGCCGGGAGCCAGGGGCCGGGGCCGGGGCCGTACTCGGCGGTCTGCTCACCTGGTGTTTCTGCAGACTGTTTTTGATGTCGACCAGACTGAGATGGACGGAGCGCAGTCCCTCTTTGTCGTCCGGCAGTCGGCGGTAGTCGGCCAGCTTGGTGTCCAGCTCGGAGACGACGGTGGCAGCCTCGTGCAGCCCGCTCAGCGCCAGCTCCACACACTTCATCCTGGGAATGAAGCGTACACACGTCACGTCAGACGCCGCAGCTAAAAGCGTTACCCCGTCACATCATGTCACGCCGCAGCTATACCGGGGCAGACGTCACGCTAAAGGTTAAATAAAATACCAGCTAACGCATTAGGTGTCCGGGCACACCACGCCATACAACACCTCGTACAGAAATTCATACAGCACGTCAGACAGCACCTCATACAGCACCTCATACAACACGTCAGACAGCACGTCAGACAGTACGTCAGACAGCACATCAGACAGCACGCCCTGTCAGGCAGTAGATGAAGGACGGTTGGAACGTCCAGACAGGATTTGAATGGCATTTCCCAAGCCATTGACATCAGCATAGCTGAGGGAAAAACACATTCCAGAAACAAATCACAAATCACAACAAATCACACAGCAACGGTGGCCATCCAGAGGAAGTCTCCTCGAAACACTGACCGTAACGGCGAGACTCACCTCTCGATGTACATGTTGGACGTCTTCCACAGGCTGTCCCACTTGTTCTGCACGTTGTCCAGCTTGCTCTTCATGGTGGGCGTCTTCTTGGTGAGCGAGTCGTATATGGTCTGAACCTCCTCCAGAGTGGTCTCGTGTCGCTGAGGCAAAAACGAACAGCCGTATAAATACTGGCCACAATATTCGACACGTTAAACAAGAAATGTAAACAAAAATATTGTCGCATTGCCTCGCATACAATACCTTGATAGGCTGCCTTTTTAAACCCCAATGGATGATAGTGCAGACGAACAGCACAGGCTGTGTGCATGCTTTGATACCACACTGCGAGCCGACAAATGGCCCGTCCAATGTCCCTCCAGTCTGAAGTCAACCCCAGAACCCCTGTGGTGTGCAGCGCCTCGCCCAGCAGAGTACCCACCTCCAGTTTGTTCTCCCACTCCTTGTGAGCGAGCACGAGCCGCTCGAGGTCGCCCTGACGCCGCGGGATCTCCGCTCTGCACCGCTCGGTCAGCAGCTGCTCGGCCGTCTCCAGCTCCACCTCCAGCGACGAGATGCGCGTGTGGAACTGGTTCGTCGGACTCGCTGCGCGGACACACACGCACAAATACGCCCAGAGTTGACACCAGGTCCAGCTGTTTACGACCACCGTGCACCACCCACCACTCATTCATCCAAGGAGAACATGCGGATACCTTAGAGCAAGCTCCGTGTGCAGAATGGCAGAGTGGCTACAATAATGATTCTTCCATTTCCTTACATTTGCCGTATTTACACGAAAAGAGCAGAACGTAAGTCTACAAACGCTGCTCGTCCAGATTAATAAAACTACCATTTATGTGCCCCCATACTGCAGCTCCGCCTACCCTGCTTCCTGCTGTTTACCCCTCAGTCGCCTTCTGACTCGCCATCTGCCATTCGTCCCCGACCCAGTCTCACTGCCCTGCCTTGCCCCCCCCCCCCCCGCCCCTGACTCGCCGTCTTAACCCCAATCTCCCGGCTATCTCACCATCGGCGGCAAGTCGCTCGAACTCCTCGAACAGCGCGTTGACCTCGTCGATCTCCCTGCGCAGTCGCCGCAGCTGGGAGTCGTTGGCCTCGCCCTCCTGGATCAGCTTCCCGGCGTCCTCGTTCAGGGCACGGCGGATCGCGTCGCGCTGTTCATTGCCCATGCCCATGAACTGGCGGAGATAGGACAGGACGGGTCAGATGGTCAGATGGTCAGATGGTCAGCCAACACCACTCAACATCGACAGGTGGCAGCCCATGAACTGGCGCCGCGTGGGGCGGCAGGGCATCCAGAGGAACGACACACAGCTGCTCTACAGGTTTAGCAGGGGACAAAGTTGAGTTGTCGCACCCCCGCAAAGCTTTGTTGCCATTTCGGCGATCACGACTATTGAAAGATAATTACAAACTCCTTCCGTACATACCGAAAAGTCGAGAGACAGACCACACTCCAGCCAGCCGAGGCGAGCACTTGACCCGGCCAGCTGTGCAGCACCCACCTGCTGCAGATCCCAGCTTTTCACCACCTTGATGGTGGCGAAGATCATGTTCTGCCGCATGCGCAGCTGCTTGCGCTGCCACAGCATGATGGACATCTCGTAGTTGCGCTTCAGTTTCTCCACGGCGTCCACCGCCTCCTGGTCGGGCGGTGGCAGCAGGAAGCAGACGCTGGGCGCCTCGCCCTCCTGGCCGGCGGCGCGCACCACCCACTTAAACCGGTGTCCGCCGTCCACCAGTGTGCACGTGTCCTGCTTACGGAGCGTCACCTGCGGAGACACATTTAGGCATGCAGTCATCACTGTCGCATTGCCAAAAGCCGTCTTCCTAGAAACGCAGATCAAATTGCCTGAGACACCTTACAAAATAGAGGTCGTTCGAACAGGATAGCGGCGAAACTCAACACAAGATGGGCTCACTCTGGCCTCTGAGCTGATCTCAAATAAAGGTTCCAGAATATGCATAGCCAAGCGTATCGTGTAATTAGTCATTTAATTAGTCATTTATTTAGGAAACCATCCACAACGTGGCTATTACGGTTCCTGTACATGTGTTAACATTTGTAGTGCACGACACAATTAAAAACAGTTTGTATAGGCACAGATGGAAAATAGCTTGCCGGACTATATGTTGGCACTCGCTTACGTCACGCACTCGGTTATTGCCAATGCGGCTACAACCGCGCGCCTGGACGGAGCGGCTTTCAAGACTGGTGGCAGCGCATTCCACGCGCCGACTGCTCGGTGCGAGAAACCCTTCTGGGTCTGACTCAGTCTACATTTCGGGAGATGAAGGTCTCCGGCGTCGGCAGCCCTAGTGCTCCTAGCCGATACGTCAGACCGCTTGGTAAACATGTTACCAGCGCCTTAGGACACTGTTGACTGGTCACGGCTTTGTGCACGTTGGTACAGTCGTGTCGGACGACCGGTGCCTCTACTCTCTCCCACCCGAGAGACGCGAGAGCTGGCGAAATGTGGTCTCTACGTCGCACGCCGGAGACAAGCCGAGCGGCAAAGTTTAGGCACCTCTGAACGCGATGCAGACGGCACTGGGCAGCCCCTCCCTAGGCGGACAGGCAGTAAAGGATATGAGGAAAAACGTGTGCTTGGACAAGGAGTTTAAGAACGTCAGGAGTGAGGTGGTGGCGGATTTTATACAGAGATGCGGTGATGTCATTGCACCTCCGTACCACCATACATGAGGATCCCAGTTGAGGTGCTGGTCGAGGAGGACTCCCGACATTTTGATGGCAGGGGACGGGGTGACGGCCGAGCCAGAGACGTTGATGCCGAAATTGTTCGCCATTTTGAGGGAGGATTGTGTACCAATGATAGCAAAGTCAGTCTTGTCCGGATTCATTTGCAGGCTGTTAGTTTGGAACCAGTTTTGAAGGCATGTGATGGACTCCTCGACCCGCATCTTGAGGTCGGATAGGCCGTTGGTATCAGGGAGGGAGCGGTCCATGAGTTGGGTATCATCGGCATAGGATATGAGACGGCCGTGGGGAAGGAAGGACAGAACGTTGATGAATATGAGGAAGAGGATGGGTCCGACGATGGAGCCCTGGGCCACTTCGTGGGTGAGCGGAAGAATGGAGGAGCCGTCTGTCACAGTCCGCCTCCGCTCGCTGAGGTAACTCTGGAACCAGCCTGTCGACTGGATACCGCACCATCCAAGTTGTGTGAGGAGGACGTCATGGTCGACGCTGTCGAACGCTTTACTGAGGTCAATCGTTGTTAGCGACGCGACGTGGCCTCTGTCGATGGTCTGACTGATCCATTCGATAACGTCGAGCACGGCGTCCTCTGTACAGTGGTTGTGCCGGTATGCATACGGCATATGAGAGAGCACGTGGTTATCAAGCAGGTACGGTACGAGTTGGAGCGGTACAACCTTTTCAGCAATTTTCGACAGCACTGACAGAATCGAAATTGGCCGAAAGTTGTTAACATTGGCTCGGTCGCCGGACTTGTAAATGGGGACAAAACGCGCGATTTTCCATGCAGTGGGAAACACCTCAGTGACTATGGAGTAGTTTATCAGATGGAGTAAGTGAGGACCTATGACGGGGAAACACTTTTTTACTGCGAACAGAGGCACACCATCCACGCCAACCGCGTTGGAGCCGCTCATCCGACCTATGGCACCCACAGCTCGGGGAGGGTGGCAGGGCGCAGCGTCAGGGCGGATGCACAGACTCGGGGCGGCCGGGGCCCGGTGGTGGCGCCACCGTCGCGGGCGACCTCGGCAGCTATGCGCGAGCCGACGGACGCGAAGTGCGTGTTGAACGCGTCAGCGCGATCATCGACGTCGTCGGCGTCCGATGGAGCTCCACCTGGCGCCCGGAGCGCGAAGGCTTTGATGCGGCTCCAGAACTGGCGTCGATCGGTCGTCAGGGAATCGCACAGGTACTGCCGTTTGGCGCGGACAATGACGCTCTTCAGTCTGTTGCGATTCTGCTGATGCCTGAGTCGTGCCTCTGGTGTCCTGCTCTCGGTCCATGCCTTTCGGGCGGCGTCCATGTCCTCTATCGCCGCCGCAACCTCCGGGTTGTTGCGAAGCCATGGACAGTCGGGGCGTCGTCGGGTCACCGTGATCTGAGGGCAGTGACCGTTGACATTCCAAACCGCCATGAAGGCGGCGAGCTTTTCATCTTCAGTCGCGGCGGCGTGGAGCCGTCCCCAGTCGGCCATTAGCAGAATCAGGCAGTAATCGTAATTCCAACCCACCACCTTTGCACAAGAGGGAAACCAATGCCAGCGGTCGAGACATTGCATTGGTTCGGACTTCGGGTTTCAAAATCGGAGTGAGCGTCTCCACGACCGTACCAAAGTGCCCTACCACGACCGAACCATCCTGTACCCGTCGCTGTGCAGGTTTTGAACCAATTTCGGTTAAACCACTCAATTGTTATGAATAGTGCGGATGCACCAGCATATCACTTTGCAGCGCTCTTGAAGGAGTGATAAGCCGACGCAGTAGCCAACTCAGTTCGCGATAAGATTTCAGCAACCACACCTGATTCCGCCGAGGTAGGTGAGTGACATCTTCCATACTGAGCCATAGATAACGCGACGGGGTAGCGCAGTTTGTTAGGGCGCTTGGATATGTGCTCTACTGATGTTGACTTTGATTATAAGGTTGAGTGTTCGATTCCCAAGCCCGTCGGCGACTTCCGCGATTATACTGTGATAGCCCGGGCCATTGTTGCGAATGCAAAAGAAAAAGAGGACAGCACAGCAAAATGAGACAGCACAGCAAAATGAGACAGCAGCAAATCAGCAGCAGCACAGCAAAATGAAGATAGACCCAAGTCAAGTCAATAATAAAAACCGGTATAGTAAAAAAGAAAATGGCTCAACAAATTCACCGTTCGTAATTCAATAATCCAAAGCGAGTTACATATACAGCATGTTGTTAGTAGACAGCAAAATGAAGATAGACTCTCCAAAGTTAAGTCAATATCACGTCAGTCAATAATAAAAACCGGTATAGTAAAAAAGAGAATGGCTCAACCAAGTTCACCTCATGTATCCAAGGCGAATTACATAAAGCGTGTTGTTAGTCGACAGCACAGCAAAATGAAGATAGACTTCCGCGATTATACTGTGATTGCCCGGGCCATTGAACATACTGTTGCGAATGCAAAAGAGGACAGCACAGCAAAAACTCAGCACAGCAAAATGAGACAGCAGTCAGCAGCAAATCAGCAGCACAGCAAAATGAAGATAGACCCTACAAACGTTAAGTCACTGTCAGTCAATAATACAAACCGGTATAGTAAAAAAGAGAATGGCTCAACAAAGTTCACCGTTCGTAATTCATGTATCCAAAGCGAATTACATACAGCATATTGTTAGTAGACAGCACAGCAAAATGAAGATAGACTCTCCAAACGTTAAGTCAATATCACGTCAGTCAATAATACAAACCGGTATAGTACAAAAGAGAATGGCTCAACAAAGTTCACCGTTCGTAATTCATGTATCCAAAGCGAATTACATACAGCATATTGTTAGTAGACAGCACAGCAAAATGAAGATAGACTCTCCAAACGTTAAGTCAATATCACGTCAGTCAATAATACAAACCGGTATAGTACAAAAGAGAATGGCTCAACAAAGTTAACCGTTCGTAATTCATGTATCCAAAGCGAATTACATACAGCATATTGTTAGTAGACAGCACAGCAAAATGAAGATAAGACTCTTCAAATGTTAAGTCAATATCACGTCAGTCAATAATACAAACCGGTATAGTAAAAAAGAGAATGGCTCAACAAAGTTCACCGTTCGTAATTCATGTATCCAAGGCGAATTACATGCAGCATATTGTTAGTAGACAGCACAGCAAAATGAAGATAGACTCTCAAAACGTTAAGTCATATCACGTCCGTCAATCATACAAACCGGTATAGTACAAAAGAGAATGGCTCAACAAAGTTCACCGTTCGTAATTCATGTATCCAAAGCGAATTACATACAGCATATTGTTAGTAGACAGCACAGCAAAATGAAGATAGACTCTCAAAACGTTAAGTCAATATCACGTCAGTCAATAATACAAACCGGTATAGTAAAAAAGAGAATGGTTCACCGTTCGCAATTCATGTATCCAAAGCGAATTACACTCAACAAGCGAATTACAAGCGAATTACTGCTCGAGGCGAGCTGCCGCCGCCGCCGCCGCCGCCGCCGCCGCCGCCGCGACGCCCGACTCTCGGCGTGCCGCCGCGGAGAGCCCTCTGCCACCTCTGTTCACGCGAGGCGTATGGGGCCAACACTAATGCAGCATGGCGGACGAGCCGATACAGCTTCAAACCACCGGTCACACTGGCTGGAGACGTGGAGCTGAACCCTGGTCCTGTACCTCGCCCGGTGGCGTCGTCTGAACTCTCTGTGTACCACTCGAATGCCAGGAGTCTGGTCAAACAGCTGCCACAGCTCCGTGCTCTTGCTCCTGAACTCGAGTGTTACGATATACTAGGAATAACAGAAACCTGGCTTACGAACAAGGTGGTCGACTCTGAGCTCGGATTCCAGCAGCACACCTGGTTCCGCCGTGACCGTGGTTCACGGGGTGGCGGTGTGGCCTGCGCCGTCAGGTCGTCGCTGCTGCCTCGTAGACTTCAGGATCCCGATGGAACAGAAACTCTGTTGATCCAACTGCAGCGTGAGCCGGTGGTAACTGTCGCTGTATGCTACAGACCGCCCAAAGACGACGCGGCACTCCTTAAGACCACCGAAGCTCTAGCAGCCATACATCAGGACCGCAGGCTCATCGTCGTCGGAGACTTCAATTTGCCGGAGATATCCTGGGTGGCAAAGGCTGATGACGCAGCTGTCCCATATCTTAAGAAGCGCACCAAAAGGGCGAAAGATTGCATTGGCGCTTGCGACAGGCTGGGGCTAAGACAGTGGGTGTCCGATCCCACGTCCTTAAGAGGCAACACATTAGACCTCGTACTGACCAGGCACCTGCCTACTCGTGTCGATGTACAGAAGAGCCACTTGATAACCGACCATAAAGAAACGGTGGCCAATATTGCACTATCGAACAGTTGATTGATTATGGTAATGTTTGGATTATAGTAATGATTATGGTAAAGTAATGTTCTTTTTTTTATCGGTGAAACATCACTCACAAAGCTCATCTCGAGTACGATCGGTTGCTTGTGTTTTATGACGTACGACCGCTGCGCGCCAGGCGTGTGCAGTGTGATGTGATGTTTTTGACTAAGCTTTTTAGAGGTCTCATCTCATCATCTTACTTGCTTAAATGTTTTAGTGTTCATGTCCCATCCATGAATACCAGGGCTGCGGCGTTCACCCTGTTCGACGTCCCCCGCGGCCGTGTAGACACCGTGCAATCCAGCCTATTTGTGCGGGGACCCCGCTCGGTGAATGACTTTGTCGCTTCGAGTCCTCTGAGTGATGTTTTTAACGATGCAATAGGAAGGCTTAAGAAGGACATAGTGGGGTATACGTCGACGTTGGGAACTTTTATTTAGACTCCGACTCGATTGATATGTGATTTTGTTTCTTTTATGAATGCTGTACACTTCATTATATTATATGATGGACTTTACCTGTAATTGTGCTCGTACCTGTTGGTGATTAATAAATCATACAATCATCCGTTCTCATCCATACTCTCTATAACTATGGTGGGACAATTGACGTCCACCTCAACACCTGTGGTGGCCGTATTGCCCCATCCAGGCCCATCGGAGTTCACGCAGACTTTATTTATCGTCGATTATCTTGTCCGGATTATTTCTAACAACAACCAGGGGCGTCACCCACCCCCCAGACAAGCAGGAGTTTAACCCTCGCCCTGGTGGGGGTCATTTTGACCCCACCTTCCTTCCAGCCCACTGCCAGCGCCTACCGCTGTAGCAGGCTTCGGGAATAGCGGGAAAACGGTGGCGCGCAGCGCCGCCAAATTTGGTACAGCTGTTCGGGCATCAATTACTCACATTTTGTTAAAGTTTTGACCTCAGGTCATCTCGGTCAGGTCACCAGGTCACGTCAAATGACTTTACCTCCAAAAAATGTTTGTGGTCGTGCCAAGGCAACAGCGTTTGACCAAACGATTTGAAACTCACAGAAGTTTATCTGGGCTTAATCTAAGGACAGGTTAATTTCGTGACCTCACATTATAAGTCAATGGGAAAATATACAACTATTCAGAGAATATGCATTAGATCAGGCCAATTATTTCAGGATCGTGCTATTTTAGCTCATTCTTGATAGCCCAGATGCAATTGTTGCCCAGTGACCTCTGCAAGGTCAGCTGAGATCATCTGAGGTCATCATTATCAACACTTGTTTGCCAATAACTCTTGATGGAATAAAAGGGGTGCAAAACGGGATACCATTGCACGTGCCAGGTGCACCCCTCTCACCAGAATGCCTCGCAACGCATGTGTTCCGTCCCAATGTACAATCTAGGCCGATTATCGCGCCAGCTTTGGGCCTCTTGCGAGCGTGAACGACCGTTCCCTAAAGAGGGGTGCAAACCGTCCGCACGTGCACTTCACGCGCACCCTGCATTCCAGCACCCCGGCTGATACAGCGCTAGAAAGCGCGAACTTTCGAGTTCTATCGACACACTAAATTCGGTGCGGCTAGCTGGAAATTTGTGCAATCAGAAGACCCCACGTGAAAACAGTATTACTCCCCAAGGTGGTGCAACTTGCACCTCTCGGGGTCACCGAGCCCAAAAGCACATGGATCGCGATGACATGTACGTGACCTGCGTGCGAGTATGGGGTTAGCATCGCCCCGCATTTTTTCTGCAGAGGTCCACTTCGCGGCACGTGGCACCAATCCACCTGCGACCGGCACCAGCATCTATGCGACGCTTTGCCGCATCGAACGGTGCCAGTACCACTCGCGTCGCAACTGGTCCGACCGTTTGGGCTCCGCGTACCCAAAGTGCTCGGCAAACACACACATACACAACCACCTCGGCCACAACCTTCCTGAGTGACCGCTCAGTATGAAATTTCCGAGCAAAATATGTTTTTAGATCATCTGATTTGGGATTACCCCCTTATCATTCGCTGGAACATCCATTAACATCGATTATCAGCTCACATTGGCGTTCTTGTAGTTGCAGATGGACGTGATTTGCGTGCCGGAGTCGGGGTGCCGCCGCTGCCGCTGCGGCGTGGCCTGCTGCGCACGTCGCTCCAGCTTCTCCATCTCCTCAGACTGCTGCGTCATGTCATCGCGAAGCTGCTGCATGTCGCGCAGCAGCTGCTCGCCGTCGTCCAGCGAGAAGTCGCTCTGGCTGAACTCCGCGTTCAGACGGTCGTCCTGCCTGCGGAGCGAGACGGGCGGGGCGGGGGTCAGCGCAGTCCCCGGGCGGGGCGGGGCGGGGCGGGGCGGGGCGGGGCGGGGCGGGGCGGGGCGGGACGGGACGGGGCGGGACGGGACGGGACGGGACGGGACGGGACGGGACGGGACGGGACGGGACGGGACAGCGCAGTCACCGGTCTGGGCGGGGCAGGATGGGGCGGGGAGTGGCCGCCTGATAATCGGAATGTCGGCCCAATTACAGACTGTCGGTGATATATTATGTCTGTCAGGAAAGGCAGACCACTCCCATGTGACTTTGAACTTTACAGTGCACAAGCAAACAAACCGAATTCTACGGTCCACCATCTATTGTCTACGGTATGTATATCAGTCCAAGTGTTCATCAAAAACTAAGCATTCCAAGCTGCTAACAGTCGCAAGTATCTTCGTCAAGTATCAAAGTATCAAACGCCATGTATCTTCAACTGGCATCCAACCTCCATAATGCGATCAAACCACAAGCCATATAGAAACGGCCCGTGCGTGGTTCGTCTACGCCCCCCACTCACTCGTTAATGACGCGCGTCATGTCTTCGACGTCCTTGAACAGCTTGCGCGACACTGGGCGTGTTGAGGTGCGTCTCGAGGCAGAGCGTGATCTGCAGGATCCAGGACCACTGTGTCTGCATGGCGGCCAGATAGGCCTCGAACCGTGAGCGGCAGGTGATGCTGCGAGACAAGCGAGCCGCCCTGCTCCTGCA